>PVKH010042662.1:0-10792 GCA_004027955.1 Chaetophractus vellerosus | reverse complement strand
CACACTATCTCCCACACAGTTCTGCATGATACATGATGATATAAAATGGCCTATATCCTCCATTGCAACGTCACCCAGGACAATTCCCAAGTCCCAGAAAAGCCCCCTTGGTGGACCTGCAACTCCTACTCTACAACTCAATGGACTCACCCAGGACACCTAGTGAGGAGATGATGATGGAGGACTGTCATTTTGTAGGTGAGGGTGTGCGTGTATCTGCAATCCTCACTCTTCTTGCTCAAAATCTTCTGACCAGGAAGTACATTCATTTATTTAATATTATTCTTTTCTTAGAGTAAGCCCTAGATAGATGTTTACTGAATGGAGGGTCAGTAATTGTTATTTAGTGCCTCAAATGGTATTATATTCTTACTGTTTCCTACTCTGCAGTTAGGCAGGTATTTAGACTACAGTAGAGATTTAATAAGGGATCATATAGGATGAATAAAAAATAAAGGTAATACAAATCTCATATAACAGTTTCTCTGTGCCTGTCATACCAAGGGCATTACACAACTCATTTAAACTTCACTGTATGGAATGGTACAGTTGTTTTTTTTTTTAAGACTTATTTAGGGGCCGGCTCGATAGCCCAGTGGATGGGGCGCCGGCATACCACATGGGAGGCCCCGGGTTCAGTTCCCGGGACCTCTCCTAGCGGGCAGACCGCCTTGAGAATGGCAAGCCGCCATGGGCGGGACAGAGCCGCCGTGGGCAGGGCAAGAAGCTGCCACGGACATGGCAAGAGCCGCCACGGGCAGGGCAGGTCGCCCACAGATGGAGCGCAGCCAGCCACCCGCGAACTGAAAGCCGGCCGTGAATGGAAGCAGAAGCTGCCCACAAGTGGGGAAAGCCGCGCCTGCGCAGTGACCACTCTCGGCGCATCCCCGCAGCGGGGGGAAGGGGAGATATGTAATAAAATAAATAAATCTTTTAAAAAAAAAGACTTATTTATCTATTTCTCCCTCCCTCATTGTTTTTGAGCTCACTGTCTGCTCTCTCTGTTCTTCTGTGTCTGCTTGTCTTCTCTTTAGGTGACAATGGGAACCGATCTTGGAAACTTCTGGAGTGGGAGAGAAGCACTTAATCTCTTGCACCACCTCAGTTCCCTGGTCTGCTGTGTCTCTTATCGTCTCTTCTCTGTGTCTCTTTTGGTTGCGTCATCTTGCTGCGCCAGCTCTCCACATGGGCCAGCATTCTGTACAGACCAGCACTCCATGTGGGCCAGCTCTCCACGCAGGCTAGTTCGCCGCACGGGCCACCTTGCCTTTTCACTAGGAGGCACCAGGAATTGAATCCAGGACCTCCTATATGGTGGACAGGAGCCCAATCACTTGAGCCACATCCATTTCCCTTGTTTCGGTTTTTATTGGGGAAGTTGTAGGTTCATAGAAAAATCATGCAGAAAATACTGAGTTCCCATATACCCCCCTCACACAGTTTTCCCTGTTAACACTTTGCATAAGTGTGATACCTTTGTTACAACTGAAACAATTTTATAATTATACTATTAACTATAGTCCATAGTTTACATTAAGGTTCATGCTTTTTGTTGTACAGTCCTATGGTTTCTTTCAATTATTTTTATTTATAGTAACATATATACAAACTAAACTTTCTCCTTTTAACTACCTTCTAATATATAATTCAGTGCTATTCAATTACATTCACAATGTTGTGCTACCATTACCAACATCCATTACCAAAACTTTCGATCACCCCAAACAGAAACTCTATACTAATTTAGCATTGACTTCCCTTTCCCTAACCCCACCCCAGCCCCGGTAACCATATGCTAGTTTCTGACTCTATTTGCTGATCCTAACTATTTAATATCAGTGAGATTATATATTTGCCCTTTTGTGTCTGGCTTATTTCACTCAAACATGATGTCTTCAAGGCTCATCCACGTTGTCACATGGATGAGAATTTCATTCCTTTTTACAGCTAAATAATACTCCCTTGTACGTATATACCACATTTTGTTTATCCATTCATTGGTTGAAGGATATGTGGGTTGCTTCCACCAATTGGCGACTGTGAATAATGCCACTATGAATATCAGTGCACAAATGTCTGTCTCAACTTTATCGGCCACAGTTTTCTAATCTGATATTTGGAGATGCACCTGAATGCTTTAAACGGATATGTTTTGTCAAGTTTGTTTTCTCATTCCATGCCCGCAAACACCTCTATCACCTTGAGGAATTCACAGTGGAGAAATGTGCAATCCTTCACTGGAGCAGGGAGGGAAAGATAGGGTGGGGGTGGGGGTGGGGGAGGAGCACAAGAAAGTGGATATTCCAACTGCAAATGATGATTTTTCAAAATCAGGAAAATGTACGAAAAACAAGGGACTAATACCTAGCAGTTTTCTTGACCATTCAGCAACAGGCCCCTTTCTTTTTGACCTGAAACATATGCACATTTTTGTAAGACTTTCTAACTCCCATCTGAAATGTTTGTTTGGCATTTGTTTTGGATCTTTTAAAATTCCACGAACTTTTACCACAGCTTCTCAGGACAAAATATTTGTATTTGTTTGGCACAAATTTTTATGTTCAATTATTAAGTTAGATAGAAAATAATGATATTACTACTCTTTCATGCTTATCACACTTGATATTTTCCCTAAAAACACATACTTTGTTCATTGGCTGAAATCCTATTTAATATTATCCAATGTCAAAGGCAGGCTTTGGTATACCAATCTCCTTGGAGAAAAGAAAATGGATCTCTAATTCAATTATAGATGGAAAGGAATTTGATAGCCCCAGCCTACCTGCCAATAATATTTTTATAGCCACAAATAACCCAGCGACTCAGCGTTTCAGTTTTGAGTGAGGTCTGAAAAAGGTCTGCTTTGGCTCATTTTAGTTATTCACTTGCACATTTCTTAAAATATTCAGTTCATGCCCACCATGCACATGTCCATTCAAGGAAGAAAAGCCGACCAAGGCCGGGCCCAGACGGTGTCAAACCTTAGAATACCTTCCAACTCCAAAATTCTATGATGGTGGCTTCTAAATGACAGAGAAGAACTTCAGGGGAAGAAATTTAAAACTTAAAAAAAAATTTTTTTTCAGGATACTTGATATTGTTCAAAAGAAGCCAGAACTTTTTAAAATCTTGCTCCTTGAAATGTCAGAAAAGGAGAAATAGAAATGGCTGTTAAACCTTGGACTATATCTGACCTCATAGTGATAAAAAAATGAAAAATAAATCAAAATACTGTTTTTATTCTATTAAATTGGTAATGACTTGAAAATTGATTGGTGGGCACAAACTGAATATTTTAAGAAAAGTGCAAATGAATGGCTAATATGACCCAAAGTGGACCTTTTTCAGTCCTCACTCAAAACTAAAATGCTTCGGCAAGGGTGGACAATGGGCACGCTCCTTTAAGTTATGGGTCTAAAAATGGAATTTTTTCCGGAGGGAAGGAAAACTCTAATATTTTTGTATATCCTGTCATCTTGAAATTCTGCATTTAAAAAATTAACTTAAGGAAATAATCATAAATGGTGACAAAGATTCACCTTCCTGGATAACTGTTGCATTGTTTTCAACAAGGAATAGTTTGTTTTTCTTTTTTTTAACAAGGAATAGATAGTTTTTTTAAAAATTAAATGTCCAACAATAGAAGATTGGTTAAAGTAAGGATGCTATTCCCATATCATTAGATACATAATCATTAAAATGATATTATGTCAAAATATTTTGTGGCAAGAATATAGTCATGGTATATTAAGTGAAAGAAAACAGTATAAAACAATATTGTGTTATGAGCTTGTTTTTTTCCCTTCCAAAGTTTTATAAACATACATTAAAGATTAGAAAGTGATAGATCAACATCTTAGTAGAGGGAATCCTTAATTATAGGGATCTAAATTGATTTTTATTTTCTTCATTTTTTCTGTATTTTCTATGGTGACTATATTTACCACTTTAATAAGAAAATGTTATAAAATATAATGTAACACTTTTTAAACTTGTATAAACTTTTAAATACTATTAATCATGCAGACATTGGCATTCACCTTATAGTCCCTGTAGGAGTAACTTTGTTAAAATTTATGTTTTAGTAGTTTTTTTTTTATCAAGTTAGTTCCAAATACATACAGAATATTTACCTATTGAGGACAGTGAAAGCGAAAGGATTTTAGTGCCGCTTGTTACACGTTTTGTATAATACAGTAGGTGGTTATGCACGATTTTAGAGGACAACAAGGGGAATGTGCAAACATGCGCTCCCGGCGGTGGAAAGCACGTGGAGATAATAGGAAGAGTTGACAGATGTAGGTACCTTTGTAGTTAAGTCCAAAATCACAGAGGTAGAAAGCAAACCTCATTAGTGCCCAGGGTGGCCGGCACTAAATTCCTACACCTGATTAGGGCACCTTGTCTGACTTCAGTAAAATGAGGGTAATGAGCATCGCTACCTCTTCCAGGTGTTAGGGATCTAAGTGAGTAAAGGCGTGGCAGGGTAGCGTTTGCACCGCACCTGGCAAATACTGAGTACTCAGTAAGCTTTAGCTATAATTACCATTAACAGGTTCATCAAATGGATAGTACTTTTGAATTGAACTTGGGAATGCCCTTGCATTCCTATTTTATGTGTGTGTTGTG
Source organism: Chaetophractus vellerosus (assembly GCA_004027955.1). NCBI lineage: Eukaryota > Metazoa > Chordata > Mammalia > Cingulata > Chlamyphoridae > Chaetophractus > Chaetophractus vellerosus. The sequence continues at coordinate 6,163 of PVKH010042662.1, read as the reverse complement.
TTTGCTTTGCCTTGATGGAATCTTTTTGTATAAAAGAAAAGAAAGGAAAGGAAAAGCGGGTAGAAGAAAAGAGGCACTGTCCACAATAGTTAATATTGCAGAGCCTCGGAGATGGAGACTAATAAATTCAATGCTTTGCAACTCAGAACCCAGCACGGATAAAAGCGGATCTGTTTTGAATTGCGTGATTTTTTTCTTCTTTAAAGTTATTTAAATGTTACCAAACTTTTAAGTCCTGAATGATGAAAAATTCTCTTGAGAAAAAAAAAATTCCTGAGCCAATTGGTAAATGTTGCTTAAGTCCAACAATGAGAGCCTCAATGCAAGGAAAGGCCTGAATTATTCAGTGCGCTGAGCCCAGGGAACAATTGCCACTTTATGTGGTAAACAATTAACCTGTTAAAGCAATGATCACTCACCAGGAGAATGTCAGAAACTTTTACTTAAAATGGGAAATGGTTGGGGAGTTCACTGTTGCTTTCAAGTACAATCAGTAACTTAAAACCCCCTTCTCCACGTTCCTAAAGTAAAACTCCTCAGCCATGTGCAGGTCAGAAAAATAATTAAGTTGTTTGCTTCCTGAAAAACACAAAACTTCTTTTTCAGATGTTAAAAACATATAATTTAGAAACAGGATAATCACAAAAAATTTTTGCTGAGAACAAAACCAAAGCAAAAAAAAATATTTATGGACATTCCCAAGAAACCACTAAGGCAAAACTCTGTGGAAGTTTAATTCATATGGAGGCTTTGAAATATCAACACACAGCAGGAAATGAAAGAGCATTTGAAAAATAAAGGACAACTGCAGTTTCTCCTCATATAGACGTCTATAAATTACAAAGAAAGTCCTTATTTTTAGCAAAATTGGTATCACACTGACAAGCTGCAGTTCTGGACATGTGTCCATGACTCTGTGTCAACGTCATTGTTTCACTGTGACTCCAAATCCACCAGAACATTTTGTTTTTCAAAAGTAATTTTGCCTTAAAATACACTGCACATGGAGAGTAGGGACTGAGAACTGGAGAGGATAATGAGAACTCAGGGCCTGAGAGTGAGAGAAATCTGCGAGAGGTCTCAAGGAGTATGCTATGAAGAAACGTTCTTTTTTAGCTCCCAGTGAATTCCTCAGCAATTAGTGGTTTGTTTGAAATGATAGCAGTTGCAAGAACTGTGGCCAGTGAGCCATCATTTGCCTACATCATGGGAATATCCTTGGCCTCTGAAAAAAACAAGCTGCATAGAGTTACTGTGGAACAAAATATGTTCTTCAAAGTCTTAAGGGTCCCTCTTGAAATAAAATTTGAAGCAACATAAAACAAAAAGTAAGCAAAGAAATGTCCTTGATCAGGATTTCATAGATATTGAAAAGTAGAGGAGTACTTTGGTGCTATAAAGGAAACACGTTTCTCAACAAGAAAATGTGCCTCTGAGAATGCCAAGCTAAGTTCCAAGAAGTAACTAAAATACTTGGAGACAGAAAGTCCAAGATAATGGGATTTTGTAAGTAAGATGACTTTAACTCCCTGGCATTAGTCAAAAAAGATATAATAAAGTACCATGCAAAAACCATATACTTCCCAAATCATCAGAATTCCTTAAAGACAATATTTTTTCATTCTACTTTTTTCCATGCCATTGCCAAGACAGCTTTGCCCCTTCCCCCTCTCAAATACCTGATTATAAAGAAAAACATGCTCATTGTAGATAACTGGAAAGCATGGGAAAAATATCACCTATCATTCTACTGCTTGGGTGTCAACATGCTTAACATACCAGTAGTTTTTTTTTTCCTTGACTTTCTCCTGCATGTTTTTTTTAACCCAGGTGAGATTAAACTGTGCATATGTTTTTTTTTTCACTCAATATATCATAAGAATTTTCCAAGGTCATGGGAAACACTTCATAATTATCATTTTGAAGGCAGCATAATGTTTCATCACATAAATATACCATAAATTGCTTAGCCAATTCCTTTCTTTTGTACATTTGTACATTTTTGAGTGCTTTGTTATTACAAATTATGAGGAACTTTTCTTTCTAAAATATGAAAGAAATGTTCCTTATGGTTATTTGTGTGTATATGTGTATGTCTCAGTTTGGGGTACTGACACCAGATATTTTGATCTATTAATATTTATTTTCTTTGAAGTGGATCATAAAAATTAAGGACTCATATCTAGAAATATAAAGTGCTCTTACAACTCAATAATAAAAAGACAAATTATCCAATTTGAAAAATGGGCAAAGGATTTGAATAGACATTTCTCCAAAGAAGGTATACAAATGGCCAAGCAGCACATGAAAAGATGCTCAATATCATTAGCCAATAGGGAAATGCAAGTCAAAACCACAATAAGATATCACTTCACACCTATTATAATCAGAAAGACAAATGTGAAGAAATCAGAACCCTCATACATTTCTGGTGGGAATGTAAAATGGTGCAGCCACTTTGCAAAATAGCCTGGCAGTTACTTAACTGGTTAAATATAGAGTTACTATATGACCCAGAAATTTCGTGCCTAGGTATAAATCAAGAGAAAAGAAAACATATGTCCACGAAAAATGCTTACCAACAAATGTTCACAGCCATATTATTCATAATAGCCATAGAATAGAAACAAACAATGGAATATTTCTTGGCCACGAAAAGGTATGAAGTACTGATTCATGCCACAGCATGGATGAATCTTGAAAACATTATGCTGAGTGAAAGAAGCCAGACACAAAAGGCCACGTATCGTATGATTTCATTTATATGAAATATCCAGAATAGGTAATCTGAAAGCAGATTAGTGGTTGCCAGGAGCTGGGGATGTTGGGGATAAACAATGAGTGCTAATAGGTACGGTTTCTTTTTTGGGTGATAAAAATATTCTGGAATTAGATAGTGGTGATGGTTGCACAACTCTAAATGAATCGTACACTCTAAATGGGCACATTGTATGGCATGGTAATTACATCTCAATAAAGTGGTTATTTAAAAAATTAAGGGCTTAGCACATTATATAAAGTGTTCGGACATTGGCTCATTTTACACAGTTTAAAGGAAGAGACACCAATAACATTTTCTTAACAATATAATTTTCCTGGCTACAAAGCACCATTTTGATATCAAGTTTCTTTATACAAGTTTGAGATGATTTTGTAAACAAAGGGGTAATTATTGGAGTTTCCAATAAGGTTTCAGATGGTTTCCTCATAAATGCCTACCCTATTAAGAACAGAGTGTAGGCTATGCTTTCTGAATGAAACTAAAAAATTATTTTTGAGAGAAAGTAATTGAATTTATAGGCTTTTGCTATAAGTTCAAAGCAAATTTAAGTTTTCCTTATCCAGGGAATGGAAAGTTTATTTACATTTGAAGCTCAGACATATTGCAAAAATTTTGACAACTCTCTATAAATCTCACATATAGTGAGGCCATTTCCCTTTCTAACTTTTCCTGGAAAAAATGCAGTCTGGCATATTTGATTTAGTTGACATTTTGTTTGTTTAATTATTCAAAAGCATTTTTGACGGCTCACAAATGTCACTTACTTGTGCAGTCAAGTATTACCACTGCTCTGGGAAATAATTTACAAGAAAGTGAAATAAATCACTACTCCCTGGGTATGATTTCAGATATGTAGAGTGTCCTCCTGTTCCACAAAGTATCTAACAAATGAATGAATAGTCCAGCTCAGAGCCTTACTCCTTTAATTGAAGACTCTCATACTTCAGTGCAGGTGGTCTTGCCAGGTGTTCCAGTGATCTACTGCTGCATAACATTCCACCTCAAAATGTAGTGGCCAGGAAGCGGATGCGCCTCAAGCAATTGAACTCCCACCTACCACATGGGAGGTTCCTGGTTTGGTTCCTGGTGCCTCCTAAAGAAGATAGCCATCTGGCACGATGGGCAAGCACAGAAAGCTGACACAACAAGAGACACAAGAAGAAAAACATAATGAGAGACACAACAAAGCAGGGAGCAGAAGTTCTTGGTGCCTCCTAAAGAGGACAAGCAAGACAGTGAGCTGACATGACAGGTAGGCACGGCAAACTGACACAACAAAGTGATGCAACAAGAGACAAAAGAAGAAAAACACAATGAAAGACACAACAATGCAGGGAACAGAGGTGGCTCAAGTGATTAGGCGCCTTCCTCCCATATACGAGGTCCTGGGTTCAGCTCCCAGTGCCTCCTAAAGAAAACAAGGAAAACAAACAGACATGGCAAGTGCAAACAATGAGGTGGTGGGGAGAAATAAATAAAATAAACCTTTAAAACAAAAAGTAAAAAAAACAAAAAAACCAATGTAGTGACTGAGCAGATGTGGCTCAGGCAGTTGGGCACCCACATTCTACATGGTAGGTCCCAGGATTGGTTCCCAGTGCCTCCTAAAGAAGACAAAAAAGCAGGGAGCAGACATCAAGCAAAACAACAACAACAACAACAACAACAACAACAACGAAACAATGATCAGATGAGGAAAAGACCCCAAAACGACAAGCAGACAACGAGCAAAAAAAACAAAGAGCAGGGGACAGATGTGGCTCAAGCAGTTGGGGGCTAATCTCCCACATGAGAGGTCCCAGGTTTGTTCCTGGTGCCTCCTGAAGAAAAAACAAACAGACAAGGAGCAGACGATGAGCAAAAGAAAACAAAGAGCGAAAACGAGCAGACTAGGGAGCCATGGGGGTGGGTGGGTGGCGGAAAAAACAGTCAAACAAAAAGTAGTGGCTTAAAACAGCATTAATTTTGCTCAGGAATTATCAATTTGGGCAGGGCTGGATGGGACTAGATTGTCTCTGCTCCAATCGACATAAGCCAGAATTGTCTGAAGATTGCCTCATTCACAAGCCTGGCTGTTGAGAAGGGCTGTTGGCTGAGACGTTAGGTGGAGCTGTCCCTGGGAATGCCTTCACTTGGTTTCTCTGTGTGGCCGGGACTTCCTCACAACATGGTGTCTGTGCTCCCAGTGTGAGAAAGACAGGCAAGTGGATGCCACATCGTCTTTTTTGACCCAATTTCAGAATTTTTGTAGCATCACGTCCACTATATTCTACTCATCACGGCAGCTACAAATGTTTGCCTGATTTTAACGTGTGCTGGAATAGACACCACTTCCTAATGAGGGAGAGGAAAGTTTGTAGAAAAGCTCGTGGGATCATAAATAATGCTGTGTTCATTTTTGGGAAATCTGATCTTCCACACCTTATATTGGTCATTTTCACTTTTCATGAATATGTTTCAGTTCCCCTCTGAGAAGAGCTTTTGATAAGAGGGAGAGAACCTGAATATAAAACATTAAAGGAATTGGGGGCATAGATAATAGAAGGGAAGAGGGCGCTTACAGAAATGGAGATATGTTTTACCTGCCGCCATTCCTGCAGCTCCCCAGCGCCCCACAAAGCCTTTTAAATAGTTGGTCCTCTCTGTTGACAGCAGTGGTGGGTGTTCTACGAAAAAGATTCTGAATTCCTTACATTGTTCATTCAATCACTTCCCTCCATCCTATCCCACCCCCCTCCTTCTCCTAAGTGATGCCCTACTAAAGGTTTGGCTTTCAAAGCAAGTCAATAAGAAACTCTAACATGGAGACCTGAAATGTGTCAGGCCCATTGCTGGATTTCACTGTCCTGTCGCAAGCTAGACAGTCATTTCATTTAAATTAGCCATGCAGTAACAATACTTAAGATTTATATCTCCATGGCCGGCCCCACCTTTGAGCTCCAAACCCACATAACCAAATGCCTATTGGTGTATCAGTGTCAACACATTCCAAATGGAACTAATCTTCTGTTCATACCTGCTCTTGCTCCAACGTTCCCTGTATTACTAAACAGAAAACTATCCAAATGGCTACTCAGAAGGAAAAAAAAAAAGAATCACCATTTATATGTTCCTTCATCTTACACATCCAAGTTATTAGGGAATGCTTCCAGTTCCACTGTCAAGTCTCACTTGAATCCATCCATTTTTCTGAGTTCCCTCAGCTGCCACCACCTCTTGCCAGGACAACTGCCATATCCTCCTAAGCGGTCTCTGCCTTCAAACTTACCCCTTTCCAATTCATCCTCCACACAGTATCCCAACAATGATTCTTCCAAACCACAAATATGATTATATCAAATCCTCACTTAAAACTCTAATGGTTCACCCGCAAGCGGGGCA
>PVKH010042661.1:0-10805 GCA_004027955.1 Chaetophractus vellerosus | reverse complement strand
AAAATTTCTGTGTAACATTTATGTAATCGATGTATCCTAAAAAAAAAAAGATTAAAAATGGAAAAAAAAACACAATTAGATTGCCTGAAAATCATGACAATTAAACTTCCTTCCAATTAAAAAAATTAAATGAAATTAAGAATTAAACAATAATGAGCATTAACACAAACAAAAGTTGGTGTTTTGAAAATATCAATAAAATTCACACACTGTCTAGACTGGCAAAGAAAAGAGAGAGGATACAAATAAAATCAGAAATGAGGGTATGGACATTAGTGACCCCACAAAAATGGAAATGATGATAAAATGATACTATGAACAATTGTATAAAACGAATTAGACAACATAGATGAAACAAACAAATTCCTAGTAAACAAAAACAACCTACACTGACTTTGAAGAAATAGATGTCAACAAACCAATTACATATAAAGAGATGAATCAGTCATCAAAAACATTCCAACAATGAAATGCCCATAACTAACTGGCTTCACAGGTGAGTTCTCCAAAACTTCCAAGAAGAATTAAGAGCAATCCTGCTCAAACTCCTCAAACCAATTGAAGGGGCAGGAGCATTACCTAACTCATCCTATGAGGCCAAAATTACCTTAATACCAAAGCCAGATACATATACTACAAGAAAAGAAAATTACAAACCAATTTCTTGTATGAATATAGATGCAAAAATCCTCAGCAAAATCCTAGCAAATAAATCCAATAGTACCTTGAAAGAATTATACAACATGATTACCCACTACTTTCTTTTTGGTAATAATAAACTTTATTTCAGAGAAGTTTTAGATTAATGGAAAAAATACACCCAAAGTGTAGGGAATCCCTGTATAACCCTCCCTACACACATACACACACGTAGTTTCCCCTATTATTAACATCTTACCTTAGTGTGGTGCATTTGTTACATTTGATGTACCAATATTGAAGCATTGCTACTGGCCAAAGTCTACAGTTCACATTACAGTTTACACTTTGTGCTGTGCAGTTTTATAAGCTTTGGCAATTGTATAAAGTCATGTATCCATTATTGCAGTATCATACAAAACAACTAATAATCGCCTAGATCAGTTATTGCTATGAGGATTGTAAAATAGTGATTTTCTAATTCCATTATTTCTTCTGCATTTATTAATTGGCACTTTACCTTAATAAAGAGTGTTCTCTTCTCCTTATTTACATATTCATTCATTTATTTTTGAAAGTATAAATTTAGGGATAATTTTATTCAATGGGTAATAATCTGTAGTGGGAGCCTTTTAAATCTATATCCCAGCCCCTTTTGATATTCTTTGAAATTTTACTTATTTTATGACAGCAAAATATTCCAGACTCATTTTATACATTTTCTGCCCTAGGTTTGTAATTAGCCATTTCTACAAAGAAGTCTTATTCCTTTTATAGAGAAAGATACTTAGAAACACTAGATCTGATAGTTGTGCTTTTTATTACTGTAGTGTCAGGGTTTCCACACTATCTCCATGGGCAGACCAAAGAAAACTCTATGAATATGTATGCAAACCACACACACACCTATATGCATATATAATGTACAATTATAGTTTATGCATTTTATATTATATATATTATATAAATATGTACATGCATAAATGTATATTTATCCACACACATAAAGATGGTTAAGAGAGAGAAATAGTGCCTTCTATACAATCACACACAAACATACACATAGTCATATACATGGGGTAGGGTGCAGAGGGATAGGAGAGGATCTTTCACTTTCCAGGAAATGTGATAAGGCATATAATTATGCTAAGACTTATAAAAGAATAAATAACTTCCCCAATATCTCATAGCTAAGGAACAATGTATTTAGGCTTTGTTTTAGATGTCATGTTCTCCTATAATGTTTAACACTAGCCAAAATATATGTTTGTTTTATGTACTTGCTAAAAAGGCATAAACAAAAGGGAGAGAATTACTCCCATCTGTTGAAACAAAACAAAACAAAACAAAATAAATAAATGTTAACTTAAGTTCTCTATTTAGATATTAATTGAATTGATCATGGTTATCTTGAGAAGAAATCTACTGAGTACCTTTGTGTAGGAACATACAAGAATAGCTTATTACCTTCTTGATTGTTCATTTCCTTTTTGAGTAGACAGAGAATTGGTCTCAATAGAACTCTGTCTTTAAAGATAATTTTAATCACCAATCACACATTTAGTTTGTAAATTACCCTGAAGTACAATTCTGCAATACATAAGAATTTAATAGTACTTACTAAAGCACGTCCTTAGTGTCAGCTAAAATACAATATGTTCAAATGAAATTAGTTTCTAAGCCATAGTTGAGGAAAGGCTAAGCAATTTTCTGCAAACAATTATTATTGACTACTCTGATGATAGTATGATGTTAAAAAGAAATTTATTACTCTATTTTAGGTTTCTGAATTTTCACTTTATAGTCTAACACCATCACTATATCTGATTTCTATTAAGTTGGGAGATGAAGGGGATTGTACATTTTCAGGACTATTAAATAGAAGTTTAAATTTTGTTGTTAATTCCGGCTTGACATATTGCAATATGTATAATAATAATAAGAAGAAAGGCAATTTTGTTTAGAATATATATTACACTTATCTGTGTCTAGGATGGAATGGATGTGGTTTTTAAATGTTCAAAGATCACAAATATAATTTTGGATAATAGTTAAGCAAATAAATCATAAAATATGTATTCTATTCTAAAAGAATCACAGAAAACAGCTTTATTCTGTTGTAACAGGGGTTCTTAACAAGGGGTCCATGAGCTTGAATAGAAAGTAGAAAAACATTATTCTTGTGGGAATGTGTTGTTGCAGGTGTGATATATTTATTAAATAATACACAATGTAGTGTAGACTTAGTAAGGGGTCTGTGGTTTCACCTGACTGGCAAAGGGTTCTGTGGAACAAAAATGTTTAAGAAACACCTGTCTTAGAGGTTCATTTGCTCCTCTAGAATTTAGAAATAAGATTTTTTTTTCCTCTGAGGTAAGACTGAAGTTTTTAAGAATTACCACAATATAGTCAAAAATTACCAAAGAAGTCAGAATGACTCCTTAGCTAGAATTAGTCTTACTGGGTATGTGATTCAAGAAAGGATGTGTCAATAAGAAAACTGGTTGTTGAGAAATTATTTAATGTGAAATACACAAAAGAAGCATGCATCTTATATATGTGCAAGCCCCATACAGGGAGAAAAGATGGCCCAAGTTTTTAGTGTCAATTTTTGGCATTTAGTATGTATCTATTAAGGAAATAGTGTACATAGCTAATCCACACACATAGAGCCTTCAAATATAATATTATTTCACTGGGAGAATGAATTAGATGAGGTTATCCAGTATCTCATAACTATTTCCTTTCTCTAAGTAATTAAAATTGCATTGTAGTTTATTTATTTTTTTATTTTTTTAAAAAAGATTTACTTATTTTATTACATATCTCCCCTTCCCCCCGTTGCGGCGACATGCCGAGATTGGTCACTGCGCAGGCGCGGCTTTCCCTGCTTGTGGGCGGTCTCTGCATCTGTTCACGGCTGGCTTTCAGTTCGCGGGTGGCTGGCTGCGCTCCATCCGCGGGCGACCTGCCCTGCCCGTGGCGGCTCTTGCCCTGTCCGTGGCAGCTTCTTGCCCTGCCCACGGCGGCTCCGGCCCGCCCATGGCGGCTTGCCATTCTCAAGGTGGTCTGCCCGCTAGGAGAGGTCCCCGGGAAGCGAACCCGGGCCTCCCATGTGGTATGCCAGTGCCCTATCCACTGGGCTATCGAGCCAGCCCTGCATTGTAGTTTATAGACCAATTTTTGCCAGGTGTTTGGTTAAGGGTCATGTAGACATGATAGAATCATTTCAATATTTTAAGAATAAAATTAAAACCTGCAACAGGTTTATTCCAAAGTTCATGGTGTTAGAAATCAGTGCTCTAAGACTTTGAAGAAGAAGAATGAGGAAATAGGATTACTTCAATTTTATAATTTCTCTCAGATTATTTGATTTATGTACCATTCTCACCCTAGGTTATAAGTTCCATGGCAGCAAGCATCATATGTCTTTTTTTCACATATTGTGTGTGTTCTAGTTGGATGGTAGATAATCAACTAGTATTTGTTGAAAACTAAGAAGTATTAGTTGTATATACAACACACTTATAATGAATATTCAATGCCCATTCTTTAGTTACTCATTCATTCATTATTCATTAATTCTTCTTTTATAAATCAGAATGAATATATATGTATATACAAACCCATATTATATAAATTCCCATATGAATAAAAATTGTTGAAAGAAGGAATGTTTCCAAGGTGATGCCTAGCAGACTATTTCCCACAAGTAAGGCATCATTTTGTATGACTAGAAAATGTATCTGAAAATTTATATCAATTCCATAATCTATGCACATGTTCCAAACGTTACTACATCTTTGCTTTTAGATTATATATAATTTTAAGACACTTTTATTGAATTGGCTGTATTCAGTGCATTTGGTTTTAGAAGTTAGCACCATTTAGGCTTTGTACTTATCAAAATTAGAAATGGATTTTTTAAACTTCTACCATATGACCTTGAAATAAATCTGGAAAACATCAAATTGGGTTTAGGCATCTGTATTACTGATCATTTCAATTCTCTTTTTAAGGAGATGTGGTTTGTAACTCATTACTCAGAATTTTGGACACCTACATGCAATTTTTTGACAACAAAGATTTCAACTTTGTCACCAATTACATAGTGATCTTATTGGATTTACCTCAGGTGAGTCAAGAACACAAAGAGCCAATAAAAACAATTAGATGCAGTAAAGCTTTCCATAACAGCGTTTGTCAAAATCACTTAGCATATGACCAGATGCTCTGGTAAGAGACGTGTGCATCTACCTAGTTTCCAGTTTCTTCCCACCTTCTTAACTTCAGAGCTGTTTCTGTGTTTGATTCTTGGCAATACCCCTTTATATTCTAATTCAAAATCATCTGGAGGTTTGATATTTTAATCCCTATTGCTAACTTTTATATGTTACTACAATACTGACTCCAAGATTTCAATAAATCTGATTGGTTGATAGTATCCAGACACCACAGGTCCTAGAAAATCACTGAACTCCTTTTTACTGTGTTGTCCTGGGAGTAGCATTTTGGACTATCTGCTGACAAAAGCAATGGAATAATTTTTGTATATTTATTTTTAATTGCAGTCATCAGTTCAACACAAAATTTATTCAGTGCCAGTAACTTTAGTTTTCATGACATTTTCATGTGTAAACTAAAAATTAGCATAGACCATGGTTCAGATGTGTTTACAAAGAAATTCCAAATTAAAAATCTTATAAAAATAAATAGTTTTAAACATGTACCTAAACTGAAGTTTAATGTAAAGATGTTCATTCTCTACAACTGGAGTAGAGTTGACATTTAAAAGTTTAATTTTTCATTTAAAAAATAGGAACTATTAAAGTACATGTCTATTTGCCAAATCTTGTTTATGAGCAGATTTTGTAGAATCCAAGAATGCTATGGGGATTTTTTTATATTAATATCATCAGGTAACAAATTTGATGCCCACTGTAGCAGTTTGATATTGTTTATGAAATCCAAAAAGAGATATTGGATTTTGTTTGTAAACTTGTCTGTTCTTCTGGGCATATAAATTATATTAACTTCAGAGGTTTCACTTTTGCTTGATTAAACTATGATTAAGTCTTTGATTGGGCCACATCAGTAAGACAAAAGTACACAGCAGAGGAGTTAGTTGGAGTTTAATGCTGGAGGCCTGGGAAGTAAATACACAGAGAAGCAGATACACAAAGAAAGAGAGAAGGCTCCATTAGACACAGTAGAGGCCCTGGGAAGAGAGAGGAGCCATTCACCTGACAGTTTATAGCTGGCCTTGTGGAGAGAGCCAAGCAGCCGAGCCTGGAGAGAAAAAAGCCTGGGAGAGGGACTAGACTTATCCCAGCCTACAGCTGATATTGAAAGAAGCATGGACCACGGAGCCTTAAGAGGAAGAGGAAGCCCAAACCCTTGCAGATGTCAGCAACCATCTTGCTCCAACACGTGGCAAATGACTTTGTTGAGGGAAGTAACTTATACTTTATGGCCTGGTAACTGTAAGTTTCTTCCTGAAATAAATATCCTTTATTAAAAGCCAGCAGATTTCTGGTATTTTGCCTCAGCACCCCTTTGGCTGACTAATACACCCACCTATGTTCTTAAGGCTACTTAATAGTTACAGAGTAATACAAAATGCACTCAAAATGAATTCTATGATGGCATATTTTAGATTAATATTTATGGGAAATCACATGCAATATTTTACTCCTATCACAATACAATAATATATTTATGAAACTTAGGAACATCAAAGTATTAACACTAAGCCCTAATCTTCCATATTTAGAGAAATCAATAATTGTTTACACTGTGTTTAAAGTCATACAATTATAGGCAAATTGAAAAAAAAAGTAAAATCTTTTAAGGAAGTAAAAGCTCCAAAACACTACAGTGGTCTTCAAAATATCCACAGTTCTAAAAGACGTTATCATTTTGAAAGCACTAAGAATATTTGAGAGAGTCATTGAAAGAAGACAAAAGATTTCTCAATATTGACTCAATCATGAGTCAATAAAGCATTAGGAAATCTCACTTTATTGTATGTTGTTTCCCATTAACAAAGCAATTTGTAGGCTGAGAATAAGTTGTGGTGCATTGACTGCCTAAACAAATTGCAGAGGCAATAATCCAAGGTTCACATTTGAAGATATTGGCACTTTTTTTGAAGTTAACTGCAGTGAAGCCTATTACATTTGTGTCTTATTAACCAGCTTCAAATAGGGCTATGAAGCACTTTGTTCTCACTTTATGGGCAGCCCTAAAGTCATTCTTTTGCTGCTAAAAGATTTGTCTTTGCCACATTGTTTGGGAAATTTCCATTTACTACAAAGAATAAAATAAGGGGGATTTTGAAGTGTGCTTAAAAGAAAATAAAAAGCAAAGTACGGTGCTTTATTTCCCTAATTGGACAATGTGAAATAGCTCAAAATATAAATCTAACATGCTATTTGTCTCTGGCAAATTGGGGATTTAGAGTGAATAATTGGAATTTTTAAAAAAATCTCTTCACAGTGAAATGTAATTTTTGAGATAATGAATTTGCTTTTAATTTTGATAATCAAAAGTTAAAATATGAAGGTCATTATCCCTGTGATTATTGTCTATAATAAAATGTAGAACTAGTAATATCTTTAAAATTGTGCAATTATGAAGAAAATATTTGATTGATTTCTTTGACATTTTACAAAATATGCATTTTATTGCCCACAAAACACAAATGCTTCATTGGAAGGTAGAATGTTGATTCCAAAGAAACTTAAACAAAGACAGAAATATAATAAACCAAAGTTTGGAAAGAAAAACTCCCTTTTATCAGTTGTTTTAGGCTTCATGGGGTACTGAAAAACTGATAAAGCCCTCCTATTAATTTTTATTTTTTATAAAGGCATATTAATGCATTCAATACATTTGTGGATTTTGAAGCAAAAATTATCTTACAGAAACTTCAAACTCTATGATCTATGATTTATTGAATAGAACCTTGAACAACACCCTTTTTTTGGTATCAGAAATGCGTATTGGTCATGAGCTCACAATACTGGCTTTACAGAGCTTTTGAGAGGGTTATGACATAATGTATTACCTTATGTAATGTATTATAAACTGTGTCACCAAAGAAGGGTATTTAGAGACATCATGCTCACCTTCTATGCACTACTCATGATAGTACAGATTGCATAAAATTTGGGAGCCATGATTTATTCATGTGTCTATCCCTAACATTAACAAAAAGATTTGCATTAATTATGCTTTGAATGAATATTAAATTAATGCATTGAATGAATGAATTATTAATATTAAAGACTCAGATTTTTAAATAAAATTTAAAAGATCTCAAGAATAATTGGTGTAGAAATTGCTACTTTTATGATGGCCTCCCATTAGTCCTTCCAACAACAACAAAGAAAATTCAACTAGTATTTAGTATTACAAGAGAACATTTTCTTGTTGAACATGTTTGTATTTTGAAATGCATTCAACTAATGCTTACTGACTTAAAAAAATCCCTACACCCATCCTACATTGTTTCTGTGTTCTAAAAATTTAAAACCAAGGACTTAGTCAAGCTCCTTATTTATTAGTTGAAGTTATTAGGGCCAGGAGATGTTGTCACTTTCCTTTCTTCACACAGGTAATTAGCACCAGAGCCAGGAACTTGTCCCCGGACTCCTGGAATCTAATCTGTTGCATTACCTTTAAAGTGCTCAATTTTCCTATTTAGACCATTCTTCACAGTTAGAGAAAATACAAAGATGAAGAATGAATGGGATTTGGCGAGCTGATTGTCAGAGCTTCAGAGAATAACCCAGGGGTTCAAAGCTTTCAGAACAGTTATGGTGAACATTCCCTGAAAGTTAATGACATGTTATTTTGTTCCCTTATATATTATTGAAATTCCAGCATACAATACTCAGGAGTTTACTCACAAAAGCACAATACAGACATAGTTATAATAGAGTAACACAATTATAACTAAGAGGGCTTAGTGGGACCAGTTTAAAAGCAATGCATGGAAAAAGTGGCAATTTTAGATTTTATTTTTTTAAACTTGTAGGTATTATGAAAGGTGTCATAGTTTGCTCAAGGCTGCCAATGCAATATACCAGAAATGAGTTGGCTTTTATAAAGGGAATTTATTAGATCAAAAGCTTACAGTTCTGAGGCTTTGAAAATGTCCAAATCAAGGCATTATCAGAGATGTTGTCTCACCAAAGGTCAACTGCCAGCAATTCTGGACTCCCTCTTTGTAGCAAGGCACATGGAGGCATGTGCTTCTCTTCTGGGTTTCATTGCTTCTCCTCTGGGCTTACTTTCTCCCTGAGTTCAACTGTGGGGATTCAGGCATATGGCTTGTCTATCCCCTCTCCTCTGGACCTCTTCTCTTTGATCCTCTAGGGAGCCTCTTTCCAAGACTCTGTGCTCTGCTGATTTGAGCCTCCAGTTGCTGGAACCTCTTTCTTAGTCTCTCATGTTTCTGTGTCTCTGGCTTTTTCTGTGTCTCTGCTTTCTGTCCTCCATTTATAAAGGACTCCAGTAAGATGACTAAGACCCACCCTGGGCCACTCTGCACTGACACAATCCAATCAAATTTCCCCCAACTGAATCTAGTCCAAAGGGCCCCACACTCACAGGAATGGATTAGCTCCATGATCGTGATCTTTTCTGAAATCCATAGAAAGCTTCAAACTGTAACAAAAGAGAGAAAACAATTTAAGTAATAAAATAAAAAAGGAAATAAGTATATTTATGTAAATAAAAGAAGATGTCTCAAGGTACAAATGAAAAAAAAATGTAGAAAATCTTGGTTAGAATTTTCATTATATAATGGTGTATGGAAAGATATAAAATATGTTATCTATGTCCTCATAGAGTACACTAGTCAGAGGTAAGAATAAATGTGTAATGGTATTTAACATTGTCAAAATTATTATATGTTTAGTAATGATCTAAACATTTTTAAATATTGTAATATTTAATCCTCAAAATGATGTCATGAGGTTCCTTTATATTTTGTTTTGTGATGATTGGATTAGGATTCTGCAAACTAGATATTTTTGTCAGCTGTTGTCTGTTATTTTCTCCCATTGAGTGCACTACAGAGAGGCAGGAAGGTAAACATTCCAGGGTATTTTTTGCCTTCCTCTTTGCTTGGTGTTCATTTTATTCCCCTGCATAGTAGACTCTTAACTCTGCAAGAAACATCTTTTCCATTTTCTAGCTTCTTTGAAAACTCAAAATCAATATTGATACACTTTCTCCAAGCTGCCTTCATGAGCCAGAAAATAGTCTCTGCTCAAATCCTAGCTCTGCAGGGCCCCTGTTCATAGCTCCTGAAGAACCAACACAAGCCCAGAAGCATCTGTTCATTGAGGTCTGACTCCAGGTTGACAGGGACACCTCCCTTTGAATTTTTAGCTTGGATCATTTAATTGTTGGCCCTGTTTTACTTGAGTGTTTCCATTTTGCTTTTCCTGACACCCCACATCTATGTAACCAATACCCTTTATTAAATTATCTCTGTTGAAATGCCTAGGGTGGTTTCAATTTTCTTGATTGGGCACTACTTGGTAGTAGATACAGTACTTGGTACTATAAATGATCCCATAAAATGGAACCTACTGGATAGAATTATAGGATTGTTTGGTTATATGTTTTGTTTTGAAGATAGTGCTGAGTCACATGGCAAGGAGAAATGAATATTAGTAAGCCATGGTCTGCTGTGACAATAAGATTCATCAAATTAGCATCTGCTATAGATTTTGATGTGATGTTTATAGAAGCAAGTGCCTTGGGGACAAGCAGCTGTTACACATAACCATTATGTTTGTAGTAATGACTACAGGATCCATGGGGTGGAATGGCTGATTGTGAATACAAGTGAAGAGCTTATGGAAAGAAAATGACAAGCTCATGACTTTACATTCTTGGCTCATATAACAAACAGTCAGAGAACCAGAAATCTTCTATGGCAGCTTTAAAACAATCTTACAATGTGCTATGGTTTGCAGTTGTAGGGAAAATTTCATGGAAAATCACATGCCTAATAATGTAATTATTAGGTTGCAAAATTGCATTAAATATTGAATTCATGGACTTACCAAGTCTTTTCTGTGAAAGTTATGGTTCTGATTTGGAAGGAGTGGAAATCTATGATTATAGTACACATACATAGAATCAGA
>PVKH010042660.1:0-10801 GCA_004027955.1 Chaetophractus vellerosus | reverse complement strand
AGAACCTCCAGAATGAAATGCAGTTCCTGCCAATACCTTGATTTT
Source organism: Chaetophractus vellerosus (assembly GCA_004027955.1). NCBI lineage: Eukaryota > Metazoa > Chordata > Mammalia > Cingulata > Chlamyphoridae > Chaetophractus > Chaetophractus vellerosus. The sequence continues at coordinate 10,756 of PVKH010042660.1, read as the reverse complement.
AGCCAGATGACATACATTTCAGATTTGTGGCCTCCAAATTGTAAGAGGATAAAATTGCAGTGTTTAATGCCACTAAATTTACAGTAACATTGCAGCATCAATAAGAGACCAAACAGTTGGGGCCGGCTCGATAGCCCAGTGGATAGGGCGCCTGCATACCACATGGGAGGCCCCGGGTTCGATTTCCGGGGACCTCTCCTAGCGGGCAGACCGCCTTGAGAATGGCAAGCCACCATGGGCGGGCCGGAGCCGCCGTGGGCAGGGCAAGAAGCTGCCATGGATATGGCAAGAGCTGCAGGGCAGGTCGCCCGCGGATGGAGCACAGCCAGCCACCCGCGAACTGAAAGCCGGCCATGAACAGACGCAGAGACTGCCCACAAGCGGGGAAAGCCGCGCCTGCGCAGAGTCCACTCTCGGCGCGTCGCCGCAGCGGGGGGAGGGGAGATATGTAATAAAAATAAATAAATCTTTAAAAAAAAAAAGAGAGAGACCAAACAGTTGAGGTAGCAATGGCTAACAGTTATGTAACTGGAGTGTTTGGCAGAAACATGATAGAGGCAAAAAACATGGGAAGAGGTTATAGGAGTAAAATGGTTCTTGGCATCTTCAGTTTGAAATAAAGAAGTAAATTCAAATATACAATTCCAGTAGGAAATAAGATGAATACTTTTGAAAACTCAGACTTGGATATTAGAAGTGAACCAGATATTGACCTTCTAAATTAACAAGAAAGTGATATCTGAGGTCTTGAAAGTAGTGCTTAAAGGAAAGAGAAGAGCAGGGGAACCAGGCCATCAATCTCTATCTCTAGCACTCTCTTTCTCTTTCTCTCTTTCTCTAGCTCTTTATCTCACTTCTATATATAATCTATGATCTTCTATATCTATACTTATATCTATACTCCTGCCACTATATCTATATTCTTACACATATAAATCATAGTTATCTTTCATTTGTACCTATCATCTATCTATCCACTCAGCTATATCTATTTATATTTGCTAGATATGAGAGCATATGCCATTTCCCATGAAGAAATGTCTTGATGAGTTATCGAAACATTTTCTCTATGTGACATTAACCCTAAAATGAAGCCATGATTTTCAGCCATGAAACATGATTTTTAAAAATCTATACCTAATTCAAAATGTATATTTGTACCTGGCAAAAAGTCATAATTGAACACTACTGTGTCTTTAGGAACAGAAGTAAAACGTTTGTCTAGAATTCATTTAGATTTTTTGTATAGGTATGCATATAGTAATCAGCATAATATGCAACCTTAGCTTTATACAATTTCCTAATTTCTTTGGATGTACTAGTATACCCTGAATCTAACTAGCAGCCTCCTCTCTAGATACAATTTGAATTGCTTAGTACAGGTATTCTTATGTACCTGAGCAATGAATCTTTTCCTGATTAGATTTTCTCAAGAGAATTTTTCTCAACAACCTGATAAAACACATACTATTTATTACAGGAAGAAAATTGTGTCAACATATGAACCTTGAAAATCACTGTAAATGCACAATTAAGATCTGCTTGGAATGATACAAATTACAACTGAACAGGCATTTAAAGTAGTTTGACTAAATTTGCATTTATAAATGACAATTTTAAAAATTTTGTAAGTAAATATAATAACATCTTTTTAACATGATACGTGATTTTCTTATATGATGAATTAAATTTGCATAAACACAATGAAACCAAAATCTATTTTATAGGACTATTACCCCCTAAAATATTATTCTGTAGGACTGAGATTATTGCACCAGTATTATTGCATTTTTCAATATAAGAAATGACACCTATAGATTTTAGATAGTCTGTTCTTTTGAAATATGGATCTTAAAATCAAACTAAAATAAAATAAAATGGCTTTCAAACGTTGAGGCATTCGCTCTAGCTATGCTAATTACTGAAATATAGAAACTTGAATTATTTAAAATTAGTTTTCAAATTGTGAAGGTTTTTGAATGATCAGTCCAGTGAGCAATTTCTTTCACATTGAGCACACATTGTATGCTGAGTGAGAGATTATAATAAGGAGATCTTCAACTGTGTGACAATAACTTGGAATCAATGATGGTTGAAATGATATTTAGCTTTGCCATCTCCATTAAGGAAAAACAAAAAGCTTGAAGACTATATTTTCTCAGTATAGGAAAATGAATAGGAGAATAGGTCTGGAGACAGACCAATCTAGGTTTGAGACACAGCAAAGATATTTAGTGGCTGTGTGCTCTTCACAATCATGCACAATATCTATTTTATCATCTGTAAAATGGCACTTTTAAGATGTACCCTGTCCATTCACACTGAGAATTAAATGAACTGGCATAGTGACAACCATATAATAAATGCTTACAATTATTTTTATGTGATAAGATAGCAACTTTCAAATTGTATTTGCATTTGTTTACCATATATATGGATAATATTTACAGGATACTAGTGTTTATTGTTAACATTTTAAAATATATTCAGTTATTTTTATTAGTTTATTTTTAACATTTTTATATATTAAATTAAATAATTTATTAAGTTATTAAAATAATAGTACAAAGGTTTTTATAAGGAGTGAAAAAGTGTCTGCTTTAAGAAAATGTTCTTTAATTTAGTTCAGCTGTCTGGAAACTTACCAGACTGCTTGCAAAAGCAAACAGAGTATTAAACCAATGCCATTGTCTGTTGTTATCTGACTAGGGCTCTAGGAAAGGACAAGTTCTTCCTGTCACAAAGGAAGCCTGATCATTATTTAGAGTAAACAGTTTAAGCAGGGCATTGAATTAGTGGAAAGACTTTGACAGTTCACTCAAATGGCCAATTGGCAAGAGCAGCTAGGGAAGAAGAGGAACACTAGTAGAGCAAATGGGAATGATTGAGTTCATTCTTTCAGTGCCAAATTGAATCAATCTATGACTGATAGCAAGAAGAACTGCAGAAAATAGAGGCATGCCAGAACCTGGGATTTAATTGTTCTTCTGATGCTTTCTTTGAGGTGATATTTAATTTACTATAAAATGCCTGTAGACTATATGTAGATTACTATGTAATTATGGGTTATGCATTGAAAATAATTATTCATTATTCAAATCAGTTTTGGTTAAATCAAGTTGAATTTAGTTCGCGGGCTACGTCCTCTGTACTTAATAACATCGCCATCTTATGGTAATAACCTATAACTACACCTCAAAGTCCTTTAACCAAGACTCTTCCTGGTTAGAAGATCTAAGAAAGGAGGCACTTCCTTACATCTTTTTATTTATACGTTATTGTCAAAAATAACGTATAAACCTGAATGATTTACTTATATGTCTTTTAAAATGCTTTTAAACTGATAAGATTGCCTCCCTATTTTAGGGATTAAGTAAGACATTATTAAGGGTGAGTGATTGGCAGGACAAGTTAAGTGGAAGGATTATCCAAAAACTAAACTAAATCACTGAGTCACCTTTGCTCCAGATGTGCGAGATCAATTATCCTTGGTTGTTTTGAACTGTTTTATTTTAAAACCTAAATTTAATGTATTCTTTTTCCCAACTGTATTATGCCTACTGAAAACAAAGGCCATTTTTTTTCTCTTCTGCACCACGCATTGCCTTGTATATTTTAAGAATTCAAATATACCTATTGGTAGATGTTTATCACTTGATTTCCCCCATCAAATAAAAGCTCCTTTTCTCCCAATTTGGGCTTCTTGAAAGTTTTCTACATTTCATGACTCTTTTTTCGTCTCCCTTGCATGCCTCAACCCATGGCACTTTGACTTTACCTTCCTTGGATTACAAGAGTTAATTATAACAATGTCTTAAATACCAACCATGCAGATAAACCCCAAGGAAAAAATAAAACTTTTATTTTGATATACAGTTAAAAACTTGCTGGCCATGCTTCTTTTAGCTTTTATGAAATAATTGTGCAACGTTTTGTTTATTTTTTCGCCTCCATCTTTGATATCATGTCTACCCATGCTTTACTCTATGTTATGCAACACCTAAAATTATTATGAAAAGAAGTTTCATTTCAATCCCAACTAAAATCCCCTTCCTAAAGCAACCAGCAATTGCCTAATATTATTGAAAACAAAATAACCACAATTTGAGGGAATGTGGTACCTTGGTTATGCTTGGAGTAAAGGGGGGGTGGGAATCATTTCTATCATCAAATGATGCATCCCACTCGAGAAACTTGAGTATTTCTACTAATATTTTGAAACACATCATTAAAAATGAGCAATTAGAATTTCTTCCATTTCTAGTCAGCACGCATTTGGATGGAAGTTCAGATATTTTTCAGTGAAGCCAGTTGCTTGTCATCCACTGTGAGCATGCTGACAGCTCTAAAGAAAGATTTCAAATTTTTAGTTCTTTTTAAACACTTGAAAGGCTATAGATGTCTCTTGATACGGTGGTCCATGTCTCTGCTAAGGAAAAAGAGAGGAATAAAAAAGACTCAGTCAAAATAATGAAGAATATCTTGATATTCTCCACACAGACAGAGCACCCTTGATGCTGGTTTTGTTGCTTTTATGAACTGAACACATCTAAGACATCAACAGTGATCCACAAAGAAGTCATATCTTCTGTTATAAAAATCACAATCTATAACAAAAAAGTAACGTTTTAAGAATGCTTTTAAAACGGTATTATAGAATTCATATTCTAGACAGCAGAGGCTTGATTTTAGAGATGATAAATCTTCCAGTGCTTTATTGAACTAGAGGTGGAATTATTAATTATTCATATTTTGGATTAAGTTTCTTTGATCAAGAGAAAATTTAAACTCAATTTCAGTATAATTAGGCAGAAAGAAATATGTTCATTGTTTGGTTGAATTGGAGAGATATATATTTTGGCCATGTGAATGAAGTAATTTTTTTGTGGATGTTTAATTCAAGACTCTGACTCACTAAAATGAAATGCTCTCTAAAAATAAGAGTTTGAGGACAAACTACCAAACTATAAGAAATGAAGAGATTAGATATGAGCAAATCTATGAATTTTCGAGTCCTAGAGGAAGCATCTCAACATGCTTGTATTGATAACAATAAAGATTTGTCTGTTCTCCATAAAAGAAATTTATAATCACTAGGAAAGAAAGCAAAACCCTTTTGAATGTTACTTCTTAGAAAAACTTAACAATAAAAAGTATATCCTTAATCTTTTCCTGACACAAATAGCATGAAAAATATAGCCAATCCTAAACTTAGACCAATTTAATTGAAGACAAAGAAAGAGATTAAACTGAATTCAAAATATATTAGTGAGTCCTGATATTCTTGAATTTAAATCTGGTCCACTGGATTTCAAGAGAACTTCTTGCATTATCATATCAATAACCTCTCAGAAATGCCAACAAAAAGGAAGGCTAAGCAAGAGTAGCCTTCATCTTGAAATTAAAACTGGGCAGAATTAAAATTTATCGTTATATAACCTATTTAAATTTTTTTTCTATATAATAAAGTTAGCACAAAATAGAAATTAATATATAAGATTTTATATAATGTGAAATAAATATAATTAATTATATATATATATATAATTATTTGAAATTTTCTGGGTGGGAGAACTTAGCTTTCATCAGATTTTAAAGCAATCATTTACCAGCTAAAGTTAAATCCTGCTATTCCAAACATTGCTACTCTTCACATTTCTGGCCTAATAGTTCTTATATTCTCGCTCATTCCATTAACTATCCTAGCTTCCTTGACAAAAATCTCAAGCGAGACATTATTTCCCCCAAGAAGCCTTCTGAGGACTGGCAAATCTGGGTTATATGTTTTCTTGTATTTTGCCATTGTATCCCTGTATTTATAGTGTCCAAACACATATTATACCACATTGTAATTGCCTTTTTATTTGACTGTGTCATATACCAGATTATAAGGTCTATGAATTGAGGGACCAGCGACCATCTCTCTAATGTTCACATTGAAGAAAAAGCACCTAACGCATTTACTAGATGGCGAAAAATATTTGTGGATGGTTGAATTTGGGTTGAAGTTTGTAAGCACTTTATACTATAATATAATTTTTACTATTTTGTATTTTATCACTTTGAAGAGAATTTAAACCTCCTTTGACAATATAGCTTAACTGTTTGTTGCAGGAAATTCTTGTACAGAAAGGTAAGGCTATTGACCAATAAATAACTAATACTCATTTCAGAAAATTCCCATACTAAACTTCTCTGGGAAAATTACTTACTTATGTGACAACAGTTTGCCCAATAAGTCTAGCTTCAGGACTCTGGACTTTTTATTTCTTATTGATCCTAAATTATTGGTCACAAATTTTGCCCATTGCAAGATTTTTCTCTGCTGTGAGAGATCCACTTCTAACAACTTGAGTCCAGACTCCTAAATCCTATACTTACTTTCCCTAACTACCCTATTTTGAGAAAATGTCAAAATAATAGTCTCTTTTATTGCATTAAATTTAATTGACTCAACTTTCTTTGATGAAAAGATTGTTCCTGTTGTTTTTGTGGGGATACAACTGTCGACGCCACGTAAAATTTAAGATTCCTGGGGGAAGAATCCTTGTCTTACACTGTGTTGTATTCTACTCTTTGACTTGTACTTTTGTGGTAGTCTGCAGAGGAGCATGGACAAGCAAGCTCAAGCGTCCAAATAATTTTAACACAAAGTACACAATGTACTGATTATTTAAACATTTAATACCATAGCTTAAAAAACTTGAAATCGTATGCATTTTACAGAGATCATTGGTAACAGCCCATAGACGTATTCCTGAGCATAGCTGTGATCCTGAACTTTCTTGAGATGTCTTGTCTTGATTGTTCTCTCCATGTGGGAGTACAAGTAAATTGAAACCAGAGTTGGGTTTGGGTCAATTTCACTCAAGGGTGTCCTTAAATATCATGCTGAGTATATGAGGATATATTTAAGAATTGGGCTATAGAGTACAGTTTAGTAGGAGACAAGAATGTGGGTTGAGAAAGGGGAGCTGATGCTGAAGGTATGTAGAATGTTTAATAAGATTGATTATAAATATGTGGAAATGGATAGAGTTGATAGTAACATTCTATAATGAGTATAACTAACATTGCTGATATGTAAATGTTATTGTGGCTGAAAGGACTAGTCTAGAGAGGTTAATGCTAATTGGAAGACAGCTAGAGGGTGGTAGATGAGGACTGTGGTTAATAATACAAACACAAGAATGCTCTTCTATTACAAGGTGTTAAGAATATAGTGACACAGGGGGAAAATACAACTAATGTAACATATAGAGTATAGTTAATAGCAATATTGTAATGTTTTTGTAGCAAATGCAGAGAAATTACTATAACAAAGTTAAAGGTAAAAAAATATGGATTTAGTTTTATGAGATGTGAATATGATTAAGCATTTTTTTTTCATTTTCCTCATTAACAAGGAGACCTTGGCCATATCATTTAACAAATCTGTGCTCATTTATTCATCTTTCAGAATATTGGAGAAACAATTGAGTTTTTGTTTTTCTGTTTGTTTGTTTTTATTTTGGTTTTGTTTTTGTCTTTTAGGATTAAATAAAATAAATGTGCCTGGACAGGAATTTTTAAGTAATGCTTCCATAATATGTTAAGCTACCTTTTGACTGTTATTTTAGTCTTTGAAGTTGAAATAAATTATAAAAAATATAAAGTTGGCTAACAATTTCCAATTCCATTAAAGAATATTTTGTAGTTCATGGTAGAAAGACACTTAGGTAAAATTTTTGAATGTGTGTGTAATTTCCTTGCAACTCCATAATTAAACATGGAAATTAGCAGAGCTAAGGCTTCTAATATCTTTAATGTATAATTGTTCATATTTAGACACTGAATTGCTGTATTCCTTTTGCTATTACATGCTATTAAGTACTAGAATCTTTAATACAGGTTGGGTGTTTTAAAAAGTTCAAATATAAACAATAATAAAAATTAAACAAGAAATTGTTCTATAATATTCAGTCATATCTTCATTAGTATGTGCTATAATTCCTAAAATTTTTGTGACTGTAGTAAAACAAAGCATCAAGCCCAAAGTTAACAAGTGGTTGGGGGAGGAGGAGGCATAAATGGTGGGGTGATGATGTAGGGTCTTAGAAGATAAACAGGCTCAAAAATGTTAGAAATAAGGCAACAAGGATGAAAAGTCCATTAAAGACTGAAATACACAAGACCTGTAATCCAGGTTAACACTGAAAACAGAATCCCCTACATACTGTGTATGAGATTCTGTCAGGCGCCTCCTATAGGAAGTCTCCTATATATAATATAGTCTCCTGTATAATGTATAGGAAGGCCCTATATAGTGAACCTTCCAGGAGCAAGGTTTTCCTTAGCCTGTCCTTAAAATCCACTAATTCTCACCTCCCAGTTAAAGACACATCGGAATTATTGGTAAGTGTGCTAGAGTAAGGGAACAGACACTAAACATATTCTTAACAAAACATTGCAAAAATGCATTTATTTGACCTCATTCCAAATTGAAATTTACTCATTTTCAAAGCCTGAAAGTAATAGAAAACCTGCAAATATTATAGTTTAATCAAGAATTTTTTTAAAAAGGGAAAAACAGTAAAATTGGGTAACTAAATTTATGAGATGAAGTAAAAAGTAATCAATTAAATTTTATGCAGTAGCTTTTACAAAACTCATGGTAAGAATTCTTAATGGCAATTTTCTATTTAAACAAATATCTTTTCCAGACAGGCAGGAAATGGGAGGAGAATGGTGGCTAGACATTATTTTTCTATTGTATGAAATAGTTTCATTATTCACTCAGCCATTTAAATGGATTTAGAAATATTTGTAAATATGTAGAGTTCCACTACAAAATTTAATTTTCTTAACATTACAAATATCATCAGTATTAGAGGATCATATAATTAAGCAGGTATGATTTTTAGTTGAAATTATGTTTTTATTTTTATAGCTAAATAACATTCTTATATTTTAAAACTTTAGACTTTAACTCAGAAAAATGAAAATGCAAGTAAGCCTTCTGTTAAGATTTTATAATTCTAACTTCATAGAAGAAATACTACACTGAATAATAACAGAGGTAGCAAAGGCCAGAGGAGGGTGGCATCATGGGGGAAGGACGAAGAGAATGGAAGGAGAAGAATTTTAGTATTAGATATTTCATAAAGCTCAAAATGTATTTTTGACGTCTTATAAACTCTTGAGTTTAGATTACCTTTGGATATAAAGAAAAGTTGAAAGAATATTACAGAGATTTCCCATGTAGTCCATCCCCAGTATCCCCTATTACAAACATCTGGAATTGCTACGGTAATTGTCATAATTGATAAAGCAATATTGGTAACATTGATATATTATTATTAACTAATATTGATCCTTTATTAGAATTTCCTTAGTTTTTACCGAATGTCACTTTTTGTCCCAAGATACCATCTAGAGACCATATTATATTTAGTCATCGTGTCTCCTTTGAAAATATATATGTGGGACTGCTGAATTATTGAAACCAAACAACCATGTTACGAAGGTGGAAACTGTTTTATCAAGGTGCTATTACATCAGGACACCAATAATGCATGACCCATGCCTTCAAGATTACGTAGGAAATCATACATACTGAACAATACTGAGACTGTGAGAACTACTAAGATTTTTTTCTCTCATTTATAAGAGACATGTTTCAACATAAATTTTGAAACATTGTGGAGGCATTTTCTTGAAGAAAATAAAATATATGGGTTGGCCTCAAATTTTCTCATCACTGGAAATATAATAAAAACTACACAATGCACATCTTTTACTTAAGTTAAAACACTATAAATTTTCCTTTGGGCTATTATATCCCTTATGTCAAATGTTAATTCAAAATATTATTAGGGACCTTTTAGAATCTAACAATGACTTTTAATTATGTTGTGCCAAGCTGTTCTATAAGGTCCACAGGGTATAATTCATTTTATACTTGCAACAACCCTATGCGGTAAGTACTATTATTATCCTCATTTTACAGATGGAAAAACTGATAAATAGAGAAGACAAGTAAATATTGCATAAGAGGGTTTTGTTCTAGGGACCATGATGATAATCATACTTTGTATAGCTTCACATGTCAGAAAAACCACAGAACAATATTTCTGACACTTGTTGTTTAAGGTTTGAGTCCATTTAATGTTTGATCAGAGAGCAATACACACTACATCATGACAGGTAAGTATTTATTATGTGCATACACACATAAATGCATGCTCCATTGTATACTACAGAGGATCTGAGAACACTATATTTTGTGACACATTATACTGACTAAAAGAGTTCCTGTGTGTTTAAAGACTATTACTTTTTTGAAAGTAAACTTTTCCATTTCAGTAGAGTCATTCATAACTGAGAATTACAAGACATTTTATCACTTCAAGATTCCTTGTACAAAACGCCTGTGAGCTACAGTCTATCATTTCTTTGTTTTCAGGTAAGATAATCATACATTTGAGCACGGGTTAGGACATGAATCCACACATTTTCCCAAAATAACAACAAGTAAAACAAAGCATGCTGAGTTTTCACAAAGTCATTTGAAGTTCATGTGATATTAAATTTAGAAAATTGGTTGCTCTAGAAATGATAATTTTCTTCCATTGTGTCACTAATGACCACGTGATGGCTTGTACCTTCTAAATGGCACTTTGTAAATACCTAGCCAACACTTGAGAACCTCTTGTTAGTCACCCTACTAATTGGTGGGGATACAAGGCTGAATGTGTGTCTCGGTGTGAGTGTGTAT
>PVKH010042659.1:0-10799 GCA_004027955.1 Chaetophractus vellerosus | reverse complement strand
TGCTGCTAGAATGGAGAGTCCCAGAAATGAAAAGTGTAAGGAAAATGGGGCACTGAATGAGGAAGAGAATTTAAATAACTCATAGGAGCTGGGGACAAACATCTGCACAAAAACAAACAACAGACCAAGAATCCTGGAGAAGGAGGAGAGGAAATAACCTGGCAAGTTATGACAGGTATTTATGTTTCAGATTCTGGGGAAAGGACCCCTTACAAGAGCTAGAAACTAAGTTAAGCTTAAGTTTGCTGATGTAGGGCTTAGCATGAGGGACTCCATCTAGGGCCTACTTAATTTATTTAGCAATTTCCCCGAGTTTGATCTGGCTCTCAGCCATTGAGAATTGTGATCAAAATGTAAGGTGTTGAGCCCATTTTCAGTTACTGCCTAAGGTCTTGGAGTAGTACTTGCAGGTTATTTTCATGTTGGGCTCATTGATGGTCATGATGCCAGTTTTTCCACAGTCATCATTTTTATGTCATCCCAGACATAAAGAAATCATTTGCTGGGCAAATGATCCAGGACATAAAGAAATCAAGTAGCTGGGGACACACATTCAAAACCCCTGAAAGAAAACAGTACACTAGGGAGACTATAATGAGTACTAGAGTGGTAAAAGGTCCAACTGACTACCTCATAGTATACTCGTAAGCCCAGGACCCATGATTTGATCCAAGTGAAATCAATGTGATCCAATCAGGACTTTGAGGAAAGACTTACCTGTTTAAACTATGTGGTCTATTTAATTATTTCATGCAATTGTGTCTCGACTTCCCCAGAAGTGTGTACCCAGGTACAATAGGTGATGTTGGCAATGGCAAAAATGCCTCCTTGTTTCAGCTAATAAGTAACAAGTTTGACAATGTTATTGTCTAAAACAAGTTTCCTAATAAATTTAATGACTTGCTGTGCAGCTATAGGTCTAGCAGTAGATTCAGTAATTTCTCCTATTGTGATTGATAAATATGTAATCCTGTTTTCATTTGTATTAACCCCAAGCCAAGGTAGCAGCAATCTGACAAAAGAGGCAAATCCAGAATCATCAACTCCCCGGGTAAATTCTGTTTTGCCCGAGACAGTAGATTGAAGGGAGTATTCCAGTGACAAGTTTCAGATAGTGTAAATTCCTAAGGGACTCCGAGGAGACAAAATGCACATTGTGCAGACATGTGTCACCTGTAAAGGTAATTTACTGCCCAGGAAAATATCTGATAAAATTTCCACAATAAAAATATTCCCCGACAGAACAATATAACTACAGTGAAGGTGATGTTTATAAAATCATTACTAGAAATACTATCATTTCTCCTTAGTATCCAAGGGACTCTAGTATTGAGAGTTCAAGTCAAAAGCTGACAAAATTTTTTTTGTGTTGTGAATCTTTTGCAGATCCAGTACGTTAAACCTGAACTTTGACATGGATTGTTAAGGTAACTTGTAGTTTGTGGAGGCATGTGGAGTATTAATAGTAACTTTTCCAAACTCTTCTTTGATATCTTTATAATTCTTTCAACCAGATGTATCTATAGTGTGGTGGTTACTGAGCAAAAGCAGATTCTTTCCTTCCAATACACTTTCAAGACCAGTTCCTGAGACACTGTGGTTCCAAGTGAGAAAGTTTATTTGCTAGGATAACAAAGATATCATTGGTCTAGCAATGGCCCAATAATCTGCCTCCTTGATTGTGAGGAGTTTAGGGTTTTTATGGATGCAAATAGGGGAAGGTAAAGTGGTTACAATCACAATAGTAAATATATACTAGCTAGTTTTCACATAACCATAAACAAATGTAAGTTTAGTTTAGAATAAACACTACAATAGTAAGTATATGCAAAGGTGAGACTAATTTTGAAATAAACATAAACAAAGGTAAAGTCAGACTGGAATAACCATCATAATAGTAAGTATACTCAAGGGTGAGCCTAGTTTGCAACAACCATAAAGAAGGGTGAGGTTGATCTAGCCAGTTACAGTAATTTCAGGTATTACCTTTGGGCTATTCTATAATATACTGATAAAATAAGGAAAAACACATCTATATAATGATTCAGTAATCATAAACTTTTGTTAATTCTTAATTTTTGGTTACAAAGTTACAGACCCAAGAAAGCTTAAAGCAGAGTAAAGAAGACCTTGGGTCTAGTATTCCTATTTGATATGAAACAAATTGTGCTGTCTGATCCAAGGAGACTGAAGCATAAGAAAACAATTTGTTTTGGGTAGAACAATGTGGTCCCTTACAATGTGCATAGATCAGGGTTTATGGTGACAGTTCCAACAGTCTGTAAGTTTACCTTCCTTTGAAATGTCCTTGGAGAAGCAGACAATGGCATTGTCTTTCCAGGGTAGTGCAAGGACAAAGCATATGGAAATATAAAGGTTTTGTGCATTGTAAGTATTAGTAAGGCAGAGTCTATGTGAGGACTTGTTTATGTTAGGATTTGATCTTTCACCTTGGGAATAAGTCATCTACTTTGTGACATTTTTTGCTTCACTTTCTTGCATGTTTGATTTTTTTAGTCTCCATAATTAGTCCAGGAGTCTGATGGAATTTTTTTTTTTACTTGAGTAATGTAGACCCATGGCTCAACACCCTGTAATTAAGTTGCATTATCAGAAGTTTGGAGTACTTGGCAGGGTTCCTTTTAATGAGGAACTAGAGCTGTCTTTTGTCTGTGTCACTATCCTGGTGACAGATTATGATTAATGGAGTGTCTGTCATGTGGGACAGGAAAGGTGTCCTTTACTTTAAGATAATCTTTGACATAATGCATTAAAGATTTGCAAATTGGGTCATGTCATGGTGGGACAATAAGTGATCAGTTCTCAATTTATTCTCAGAGATAGATCTGCTCTGAACAATTTCATATGGGGAGAATTGACTTTCCTGAAAGGAATTCTGTGAATAAACAGAGGGCCAAACGTAAAATATTGGGCCAGGAAAGCCTAGGTTCTTCAGTTAATTTAGACAGTATCAATTTAAGTTATAATTACAGCTGTTTTACTACTGGCTTTTTTTGCATGAAAATATGCAAGTGCATTTTAAAAATATTCATACGCAGTCCTTTTTGTTTAAGCCTTTATCTTAATGATGGCAACAGTAGATGCGATAAATAGGTAGAAAGGAGATAATTTACTGGTCCACAATTTTCAAGTGGCATACCGAAAGTGAGGAACCCTCTTTGCTTTCATCGCATGCTGAAATCACTATAGATCAGGGATTCTAAACCAGGGGAAAGTTTTCAGGGTGTCTGTGAGCTTGAATTGAAAATTTCAATTTAAAGTAATCCTGATGTTGGTTGTCATAAAGTTATCTGCCTTCTGAGAAGGGGTCCATGGTTTTCACTTGACTGGCAAAGGGGTCCATGGAAAAAATGAACCCCAGCTATAGTTGTTAACCGAATTTCCTTCTAATAGATAGCAGGGTTGAGTAAGAGCACAGCATTCATCCTTTTTTGTAGAAGAAAACTGTGGATGGCTACCTTATTCAATCAATATGTGGTGTAGACTGTTTGGAATGTATCATTAATAGTTCTAGCATAAGAAACATTAACAAAGAGAATGACATCTGGGTTGATCATAAGAACAAGTAAGGAGTCATTAATTTTGAAATAAACAGTTTACAGTCATGGAGTATCCCCTGATTGGATAAAGGTAGCAGAGTAGGAGGGTCAACATTGCAGCATTTTAGGTTAAGGTTAAGAGGTGAAGTAGAAGGATCATATAAGAAGTCAGTTTTCTGGAGGAAACATGTTAGGCCTGCTCAGAGTTAAGTTCACTGAGTTTGCAATTAATTTGGTAGTTTCTGCTGAATCTTGTAACACAATTTGGGTAAGAACAGATAGCTGCATCAAGGTGGGGGCTGTAATATGCAATAGATTTGGAGTTTCCTCTGTGCTCTTGAATTGACATCCCTATACTTGGTTATATAACCATTTAATCCAATTATTTCCTATTAACAAGGAGAATAGATCTTGATTGAATCTATGAAAATAATTATAGTGCCATAAATTTAAGATCTTCAGTAAGAGTTTTCAAATTCTGGGGGAGTCAGGCAAGGATAGAAAGATGAATGTTTTATGAGTTATAGATAGCTTAATTCAGTAAGGGATCCCTTGTATCTAGAAAATAGAACAATAAACTATTAGCAATAATCCAAAGAAATAATCCAAAGAAAACTATGATCATTCTTTATCATTTAGCCCTAAGTAATTAATCTGTGTTTCATTAGATCTTCTATTATCAATCTCAAGAACCTATCAGCTTCTTCATTAAAATTATGGCGATCTTGACTCATGACAGTGGTATGCTCTCAAAATTATTTAAGGAATGTCATTAGAAGCTGGTACCTCAGATAACTTGGCAAAGTCCTTCCCATAGTCTCTGAGACAGCTGTTTTATTGATGATGAAGCACATTGTCCTGTAGCTGATTGCAAGTATTTTCAGGGAAGCGTCAGAATAAAAACTATCTGTAGATGACAGAAAACTTAATATGTCCATGGTTAACTTATTTCTGTTTTGCAAAAGTGAACAATCAGATAATAGGTCACAAAACATTATTTTAAGAACAACTGAACTTATGACAAATAATACTACTGTCTAATATCAAACTTACTAGTACTTGGACAACTCATGGAAAGTGAGTATATTGACAAGTCTCTAAGAACTTTATATATTTCTAAAATGATTATATTAATAACATTTCATCCTATAATTTAGTCAACAGAAAGTAACAAAATCATTTTTAATTTGAAAACACATCCTATGCAACTGATAACAAAAACCAACTAGTTTAACACCTTTCTTTTTTTACTTTTACTTTTTATTTTTTCTAAAAGATACTTAGATTACATAAAAAAATATAAGGGATTCCCATATGCCCTACTCCCCACACCTACCACTTTTCCCCATGTTAACAACTTCTTTTATTAGTGTGGTACATTCATTGCAATTGATGAGAACATTTTGGAGCATTGCCACTAAGGATGCATCACAGTTTACATTGTGGTCCACACTCTCTCCCACTCAATTCCTTAGGTTATGGCAGGATATATAATGCCCTGTATCTGTCATTTCAGAGTCATTCATGGCAACTCCAAGTCCCAAAAATGCCTTCATATTACACCACTTCTTCCCTCTCCCTGCCCTCAGCACCTCCAGTGGCCACTGTCTCCACATCATTGATATGATTTCTCCCATTGCTAGAATCACAATAAGTCTATAGTAGAATACCAGTAAGTCTACTCTAGTCCATATTTCCTTCCTCAGTCCTGAGGATTCTGGGATGGTGATGCCTACTCCACCTCTAAATGGGAGGGGGCTTCAATCCCATGTGGCTGATGGATGGGACTCTCTTACTTGCAGTTGTAGACTCTCTTGGTTCCTTGGTATAGTGGTTGTCCATCCTCATCTCCTTGTTAGTTGTTCTGGGTGAGTACAATGAACTGGAGAGTAGGTGTTGCAACTCCACTGAGGCTCAGGGCCCAGCTAGGACATGGACAGCCCAAAGATTCAAGTCTCTTGGGTGTATACCTACCAACTCCAGCACCAACAATAGGTGCAAATAAAAGGGAGAGAAGAGGCATGTGTAAAGAAGTCACAACTGAGTCTACCTCTGTCACACTCAGGAGCACAAACTCCAAAGTAGGGCCCCTGGCAAGGCACCAAACTCTGGAGCTATCTGCCATGACCATAGGGCCTGGTTGACTCCAGAGCCCTCAGGAGGCCCAATGTTTGGGATAGTATCTACTTTGGCAGTCTGTGTAATCCTGCTGAGATGTGCATAAGCATTAGGTCTGGAATGAATTCCTGACTCACTTTGAAGTCTCTTGGCCATATAAACACGTTTGTATATACCATTTCCCTCTTTTATTCTAAGTCTTTTTCTAGTTGTATTGCTAGTTGGTGCTTGGTAGTAACCCCTCAGTGCCAGGGAGGCTCATCTCCGGGTGTCATATCCCATGCTGGGTGGAAGGTAATGCATTTATATGTTGGGTTTGGCTTAGAGAGGGGACACATTTGAGCAACATGGAGGCTCTCAGGAGGTAGCTCTTAGGCATCCTACAACACTAGGCTAAGTTGCAATTTCAAGAGCAAAGGCTTATAAGTATAGTCATCAATATCAAGGGCCTATAAATGGATTATACTTCTTCACTAGTCATTGCCCCTGTACTCATGGGATTGTTGCCGTTCTATCAGAGAATGTGGCAGAGCTTTCCAGGATGGGAATTCAGTACTCTTGGCTATTGTGCAAATCTTTACCCACTGTGACAATGCCACATGAGTATTTGAACTCATTTATATACACTCTATGTGTGCCCAGGTGAACTTCATCCCATGTGTCATCCATTACTGACACCCCACACCAATGATCCTTCCCTGAGTCAGTTGTAACCCTTCTGTTGTCCAAAACGAATTCAAAAATGAAGCCAAGAATATCACCAAATACAATTGAAAGGAAAATGAAATAATGATGATAGGTTTAAACATAAGAAATAAAATGCAAATAATTTAGAAAAACTAAAACTAAATTTAAAATATTGGGAAATTTTAAAAAATGAAAAATATTAAAAATATTTTTTGATGTTTTGCCTTTAATCACTGTAATATCTGTTGTACTGTATGTAAAGTGACATCTTCTATTTCTCCCCCAGTGTCTTGCATTTTTTTTTGTTTTGTTTTGTCTTTAAAGAAGTTTTAGGTCACAGTAAAGTCACATACAGAATATAGGGGACTCCCATATACCCAACAACCTCACCCTTTTCCCTCTTCATGTATTAATAACCTTTTATGTGTGGATGGTACATTTGTTACAACTGATGTACAAAAATTGAAACATAGCTACTAACCACGGTCAATGGTTTACATTATGGTTTGCCTTTTAGACCATACACTTTTATAAATCTTTGCTGAAATTTAACATGGCTTGTATCCAACATTGCAAGATCATGCAGAACACTTCCAATGCTCCCTAAATACAAGCTCTTCCATCTATTCTATTCCTCCCTCCCCCTCCCCTCAGGACCCATGGAGACACACTGGCTTCACTCATTGAAGGACAAGATTCATAGTTTCTTGCAACAACACTGAGGGATTGACACATTGGTCTGTTCTCTCCTATTAGAAACTGTCCATGCTCTGAAGAGACACCCACCCCTCTTAGAACATATTGGGCCTCCCCAGGATGGCAGTCTAAGTCCTTCCCTCTCATTGTGTGGGTCTCCACCCACTGATCCAGCACACTATGACAAAATGATCACTCACACATTGTCTAGAAGACTAGCCCAGGTGCACCCTGTCCCTAATGTCCCCCATACAGCACCCTAAACCAGTAACCTTTCCTTGTCATATTGCCAAAAGAGCTTTCACAACATTGTAGTTTCAACCACATACCCACCAATCCCCAGTGTTTACCTGCTCCCTCTTATAACCCTCCTCCCAGTTCCATGGACCATCCAACCCACCCACCTCACCCTAAACCACTGTCAGACTTGCACCAGCCAACCCAATAGTATCACTACACCCCTGTAATATTACTTCACTGCACAACTACCCACTTCCACCTTATCACAGATTTTACCGGTATGGGTATGGGCTCATAACCTTCTCGCTTTCTATTTCCTATAAACCTATCTTCAAGACTCTAGCACTCTGAGTCTGCTCAATTTGCTTAATTCATATCAAAGAGGTCACATAATATTTGTCCTTCAATGTTTGGCTTGCTTCACTCAACCTTGGGTCCTCAAGATTCACCCATGGTATTCCATGTATTAGTACTATATTCCTTCTTAAAGCTGAATGTAGCCATTTGATGTAATTAGGAATTCCAAAAATTGATGCTGAATCTTGCTTGTAAACTGATCTGTTCATCTGGACATGGTTAGATTATAATTAGGGCATTAACTAGGCCATGTCAGTAGGGCATTGAGCACTGCCCCTCAGTGGGTGTGGTCTCAAGTATAAAAGGCAAGGCAAAAGACAGAGAGAGCATATTTGGAAGTAGTTTGTGAGAAGCAGTTCTGATGGTGGAGAGGATGCCCCAGCAGAAGAGAAGTGAGCAGTTCACCTGATAGTCTACAGCTGACCTTGTGGAGCAAGCAGAGGAGCTAAGCCCAGAGAGAAACACAGCCCCGGGAAGAGAGGAACCCTAGAAGCCTGAACCCTGGCAAATGTCAGGAGCTGTCTTGCTCCAACATGTGACAATAAACTTTGGTGAGGGAAGAAACTTATGCTTTGTGGTTGGGTAACTGTAAGCTTCTACCCCAAATAAATACCCTTTATAAACACCAACCAATTTTTGGTATAGTGCAAACGCACCCCTTTTGGCTGACTAATACACTGAGTAATATTCCATTGTATGTATATACCACATTTTATTTATCCATTCATCTGTTGATGGGCATTTGGCTTGATTCCAGCTTTTGGCAATAGTGAATAATGCTATGCATTGGTGTACATATATCGCTTTGTGTTCTTGCTTTCAATTCTTCTGGGTATATACCCAGCAGTAGAATTGCTGGATGATATGGCAGATCTATAGTTAGTTTTTTTTAGGAACTGCCAAACTGTCCTCCACAATGGCTGGACCATTCTACATTCCTACCAGCAGTGGATGAGGGTTCCCATTCCTCCACATCCTCTGCAACACTTGTAGTCCTTGGGTTTTTTAATGGCCACCGATCTAATGGGTGTAAGATGGTATCTCATTGTAGTTTTGATTTGCATCTCCCTAATAGCTAGTGATGTGGAGCATCTTTTCATGTGCTTTTTAACCATTTGTATTTCTTCATTGGAGAAGTGTCTACTCAAGTCACTTGCCGATTTTTTGAAAATGGATTGTCTTTTTATTTTTGAGGTGTAGGATTTCTTTATATATGCTGGATATCAGGCTATCACATAAATGGTTACCAAATATTTTCTCCCATTGGATAGGCAGTCTCTTTACTTTCTTGACAAACTCCTTTGAAGTGCAAAAGTTTTTAGTTTTGAAGAGTTCCCATTTATCTATTTTTTTTTTCACTGCTTATGCTTTGGGTGTGAACTTCATGAAATCATTTCCTATTACAAGGCCCCATACATGCTTCCCTACTTATCTTACAATATCTTTATGGTCTTGGGTCTTATATTTAGATCTTTAATTCATCTTGAGTTGATTTTTGTGTAAGGTGAGAGATGGTGTTTCTCTTCCATTCTTTTGGACATGGATATCCTGTTCTCCAAGCACCTTTTGTTGAAGGTGCCATTCTCTCCCAGTTGAATGGCCTTGGAGGCCTTGTCAAATATGAGATGACTGTATATGTGAGGATCTAAGTCAGCAGTCTCAATTCAGTTCCGTTGGTCAGTATGTCTGTCCTTGAGCCAATACCATGCTCTTTTGACCACTGTAGATTTGTAATATGTTTTAAAGTCAGGTAGTGTGATTCCTCCACCCTCATTTGTCTTTTTCAATATGTCTTTGGCAATTGGGGTCTCTTGCACTTCCAAATAAATTTCATAGTTATTTCCAAATCAGCAAAAAATACTGTGCTCATTTTTATTGGAATTGCATTAATCTATAGATAAGTTCCACTAGAATAGACATTGTAATGATGTTTAGCCCTCCCAACCATGACAGGGACTATTTTTCCAATTATTTTATTCTTCTTTGATTTCCTTTAACAGTGTTCTGTAGTTTTCTGTGTATAAGTTATTTACATCTTTAGTTAAATTTCCTAGGTATTTTATTCTTTTAGTTACTGTTGTAAATGGTAATGTTTTCTTGATTTCCTCCTCAGATTGCTCATTACTGGTATTCAGAAATGCTACTGGGTTTTTTTTTTTGCATTGATCTTATACCTTGTGACTTTACTGACTTCATTTAGAAGCTGTAGAAGCTTTGTTGCAGATATCTCAGGGCTTTCTGTGTATAGTATCATGTCATCTGCAAATAGTGATATTTTGACTTCTTCCTTTGCAATTTGGATGGTTTTTATATCTTTTTTCTTGCCTAAGTGCTTGAGCAAGTACTTCTAACACACTGATGAATATGAGTGGTGATAGTGGGCATCCTTGTCTTGCTCCCAATCTTAAAGGGAAAGCTTTTAGGATTTCACCATCGAATATGATGTTACATGTGGGTTTTTCATATATTCTCTACCATGTTGAGTAAGGTTCCTTCTTTTCCTATCCTTTGCAGTATTTTTATCAGGAAAGTATGCTGTATTTTGTCTAATGCTTTTTCTGCATCTATAGAGATGATCATGTGATTTTTTTTTCTATCTGTATATGTGGTGTGGTGGTTTGAGTTTGAATTGATTGTGAATTCCAAAAATATAAATTGGATTGTGTTTGTAGGCTCATCTGTTCATCTGGGCATGATTGAGTTGTGAGTGGGGCGTTAATTGCCACGTCAGTGAGACGTTGAGCCCCACCCCTCGGTGGGGGTGGTCTCAAGTAGAAGGAGATTGAGAGCAGAGCTTTGGAGAAGGAGATTTGAAAAAGCAGTTCTGATGTTGGAGTGAGCCGATCGCCGGATGGCCTACAGCTGGCCTTGTGGAGAGACGCAGCGCAGAGAGTCTCATAGTCGTCAGCTGAACTCGTGAAGGAAACAGAAGCTAAGCCCGGAGAGAAATGCAGCCCCGGGAACAAAGGAACCCGGAAGCCTGAACCCTGAGACGTCGGCAGCCATCTTCCTCCAGGACATGGACTTTGGTATGGGAAGAAATTTATGCTTTGTGGCCTGGTAACTGTAAGCTTCTACCCCAAATAAATACCCTTTATAAAGACCGACCAATCTCTGGTATATTTCAAAAGGCACTCCTGT
>PVKH010042658.1:0-10795 GCA_004027955.1 Chaetophractus vellerosus | reverse complement strand
ACCACCAATCTATTTCTGTCTCTATAGATTTATTTATATTTGCATTTTATATAAATGGAATCATACAATATGTCGTACTTTGTGTCTGGTGTCTTTCACTTCACATAATGTTTTCTTAAAAATTCCTGTTTTTTTAATTAGAGAAGTTGTAGGTTCACAGAAAAGTCATGCAAAAAACACAACGTTCCCATAAACCCCCTATTGTTGACACTTTGTATGGTACTTTTGTTACAAGTGGTGAAAGAATATTAAAATAGTATTTTTAACTATAGTCCATAGTTTACTTTGGTGTATTTTTCACAAATGCCACCCTATTATTAACACCTTGTATAGTGTTGTACGTTTGTTATAATTCACGAAAGAGCATTTCTATACATGTACTATTAACCCCAGTCCACCGTCCATGACAGGGTTCACTGTGTAATACATCCCCATGTTTTACCTTCTGACTTTCATGCTAGTAACATACATGACCCAAAACTTCCCCTTTCAACCACATTCCCACACATAATTCAGCTCTGTTAATTACACTCACAATAAGGTGCTACCATCACCACCATCCATTTCCAAACATCTACAATCAAGCTAAATAGAAATTCTGTACAAATTACGTGTCATCTCCCCCTCCTCTACCTCTCAATCTATCTCCCTGGTAACCTGTATTCTAGATTCTAACTCTATGAGTTTGCTTATCATAAGTGGTTCATCATAAAATATTTGCCCTTTTGTGTCTGGCTTATTTCACCCAGCATAATGTCCTCAAGGTTCACCCATGTTGTTGCATGCATCAGATCTTCATTCTTTTTAGAGCTGAATAATATACCATCGTATGTATATACCACATTTTGTTTATCCATTCATCAGTTGATGGACACTTCGGTTGATTCCATCTTGTGGCAATTGTGAATAATGCCACTATGAATATCAGCATGCAAGTATCTCTTCGAGTCCCTGCTTTCAATTCTTCTGGATGTATACCTAGTAACAGGATTGCTGGGTCGTATAATAATTCTATATTTAGCTTTCTGAGGAAATGACAAACTCTCTTCCACAGAAGCTGCACCATTTTACATTCCTACCAACAATGAACGAATGTTTCTATTTTTCCACATTCTCTCCAATACTTGTAATTTTCTCCTTTTTTTTAATAGTATCCATTATAGTGGATATGAAATGATATCTCATTGTGGTTTTGATTTGCATTTCCCTAATAGATAGTGGTGTTGAGCATCTTTTCATGTGCTTTTTAGCCATTTGTATATCCTTGTTAGAGAAATGTCCATTCGAGTCTTTTGTCCAATTTTAAATTTGGGTTGTTTGTTTTTTTTATTCTTGAGTTGTAGGATTTTTAAAAATATTCTGGATATTAAACTCATAGGATATGTGCTTTCCAAATATTTTCTCCTATTGAGTAGGTAGTCTTTTCACTTTCGTGACAAAGTCCTTTGATGCACAAACGTTTTTTTAATTTTAAGGAGCTCCTATTTATCTATTTTTTTCTCTTGTTGTTTGTGCTTTGGGTGTAAAGTCTAAGGAACCACTACCTAACACAAGATCCTAGAGGCACTCCCTTACATTTTCTTCTAGGAATTTTATAGTCCTGGCTCTTTTATTTAGGTCATTGGTCCATTTTGAGTTAACTTTTTGTACATGATGTGAGATAAGGGTCCTCTTTCACTCTTTTGCATATGAATACCCAGTTCTCCTAGCACCTTTTGTTAAAGAGACTATTCTTTCCCAATTGAGTGGACTTGACAGCCTTGTCAAAAATCAGTTGACCATAGGTATAAGGATCTATTTCTGAACTGATAATTTCATTCCATTGGTCCAAGTATCTATCCTTGTGCCTGTACCATGCTATTTTGGTCCCTGTAGCTTTGTAACATGCTTTAAAGTCAGGAAGTGTTAATCATTCTACTTCTTTCTTCTTTTTCAAGATGTTTTTTGGCTATTCAGGGCCCCTTACCCTTCCAAATAAATCTGATAATTGGCTTTTCCATTTCTTCAAAGTAGGCTCTTGGAATTTTGATTATGATTGCATTGAATCTGTAAATTATTTTGAGTAGAATTGTCATCTTAACAATATTTAGCCTTCCAATCCATGAACACTGAATATCCTTCTATTTATTTAGGTCTTTTGATTTCTTTTAGCAATATTTTGTAGTTTTCTGTGTACAAGTCCTTTACATCCTTGATTAACTTTATTTCTACATATTTGATTCTTTTAGTTGCTAAGGTAAATGGAATTTTTTCTTGATTTCCTCTTCAGCTTACTAGTGTATAGAAATGCTACTGACTTTTGTATGTTGATCTTGTATCCTGTCACTTTGCTGGATTTGTTTATTAGCTCTAGTAGCTTTGTTGTCATTTATGGGGGCTTTCTAAATATAGGATCATGCCATCTACAAATAGTGTTTTACTTCTTCCTTCCCAATTTGTATGCCTTTTATTTCTTTTTCTTGCCTAATTGCTCTGGCTAGAACTTCCAGAATAATGTTAAATAACAGTAGTGACAGTGGGCATCCTTGTCTTGTTCCAGATCTTAGAAGGACATCTTTCAGTCTTTCACCATTGAGTATGATGTTAGCTGTGGGGTTTTCATATATGCCTTTTTCATGTTGAGGAAGTTTCTTTCTATTACTATTTGTCTAAGTGTTTTTATCAAGAAATGATTTTTTTCCAATGCCTTTTCTGCATCAGTTGAGATGATCATGTGATTTTTCCCTTTGTTTTATTGATGTGATGTATTACATTAATTGCATTTCTTATATTGAACCACCCTTGCATACCTGGGATAAACCCCACTTAGTCATGGTGTACAGTTGTTTTGATGTGCTGCTGGATTCAATTTGCAAGTGTTTTATTGAGGATTTTTGCCTATATATTCATAAGTGAAATTGGTCTGTAATTTTCTTTTCTTGTAGTATCTTTATCTGGCTTTGGTATTAGGGTGATGTTGGTCTCATACAATGAGATAGGTAGTGTTACCTCCTCTTCAGTTTTTTGAAAGAGTTTGAGCAGAATTGGTATTAATTCTTATAGGAATGATTGGTAGAATTCACCTGTGAAGCCATTTGGTCCTAGGCTTTTCTTTTTTGTTTGTAATTGTTCTGTTGAGGTCTTCTATATTGGTTGGAGTCAGTATAGGTTGTAAATGTTTTTCTAGGAATTTGTCCATTTCATCTAGGTTGTCTAATTTGGCACATAGTTGTTCACAATATCCTCTTGTGATCCTTTTTATTTCTGTGGGGTCAGTAATAATGTCTCCCCTCTCATTTCTGATTTTATTTATTTGTGCCTTCTGTCTTTTTTTCTTTGTCAATCTAGCTAAGGGTTTGTCAATTTTATTGATCTTTTCAAAGAACTAACTTCTGTTTTTTATTAATTCTCTTGATTTTTATTCTCTATTTCCTTTATTTCTTCTCTAATCTTTGTTATTTCTTTCCTTCTGCTTGCTTTGGGATTCGTTTGCTGTTCTTTTTCTAGTTCCTCCAGGCATGCAGTTAGGTCTTTGATTTTAGCTCTTTCTTCCTTTTTAATGTAAGCATTTAGGGCTATAAATTTCCCTCTCAGCACTGCCTTCACTGCATTCCATAAATTTTGATATGTTGTGTTCTCATTTTTACTCATATCTGTGATGTATCTGACTGATCCCTTTCTTGTTTCTGTTTTTGTATGTTTTTAAAATACATTTTTGTGGTTACCCTGGGGTTTATTTTATACAACATATCTATAACCTACTAATTTGAAAAGATATCAACTTAGCTTCAATAACACACACATTCTCCGCTCCCATATCTCTGTTTCTCCTCTTTATGTTTTGTACCACTTTATATTTTGTACCTCTGTTATCAGGAAATATGCCTTTTTCTTGTTCAATTGTATTCTGATTCTCATATGAATTAGAGTAGAGGTGTATGTTGAGGTTACAGTACTATTGAGTTTTGCATTTATCCTTTTAGTTACCCTTACCGATCATTTTCATTTCTTTGCACTACTTCAAGTCACGCTTTCCTGCCTTTTCCTTTCAACCTTCAGAACTCTCTTTAATAATTTTTGTAAGGCAGGTCTTTTGTTTACAAACTCTCTCAGTTTCTGTTTATCTGTGCATATTTTAAACTCTCCCTCATTTTTGAAAAACAGTTTGGTTTGCTAGATAAAGAATTTTTGGCTGGCAGATTTTTCTACCAGTACCTTAAATATTTCATACCACTGCCATCTTGCCTCCATGGTTTTTGTAGAGATATCAGCACTTAGTCTTATTGAGGATCCCTTGTATATGACAGATCACTTTTCTTTTACTGCTTTCAGAATTCTCTCTTTATCTTGGGCATTTGACATTCTGATTAGTATGTGTCTTGGTCTACTAGGATTTATTCTCTTTGGGGTATGTTGCACTTCTTAGACATGTATAGCTATATCTTTCATAAGAGCTGGGCAGTTTGGGGCCATTATTTCCTCAAATATTCTTTCTGTCCCTTTCCCCATTCTCTTTTTATTCTGGAATACCCATTAAACATACATCTGTGTGCTTCATGCTTTACTCAAATCCCTGAGACACTGCTCGATTTTTTCTATCCTTTTGTCTATCTGTTCTTTTAGTCTTTTGACTATATGATTTTGATAGTACTGTCTTTTAGTTAGCTGATTATTTCTTCTGCCTGTTCAAATCTGCTGTTGTATGCCTCTGGTGTATTTTTAATCTCTACTATTGTGCTTTTCATCCCCAAAATTTCTGTTATGCTTCTTTTTACACTTTCAAGCACTTCTTTATGCTCACACATAATCTTCTTAATATTGTTTATGTCTTTATGCCTATTTTCCTTCATATCCTTAAACTGATTTAGATTTGTTTGAACATCTTTAATTAGTTATTCCAACTTCTGAGTCTCCTCTGAAGTTTTAATTTGTTCCCATATCTTTCTGTTTCTTAGTAGGCTTGTAATTTTTTGCTGATGTCTAGGCATATGATTATCTTGATGAGTTAACTATGAAGACCTGTTTCTCCCTCTTGTCTAGGGTTTTATTGTTGATTGGCTTTGTGTTGATGGTCTTCTTTGATGCTTTGTCTAACTTATTCCAGACCTTTAGCATAGTCTCTATGTTTAACTGTTCAGATTTTTTCAGCTCTTCTTCATCTGATTCTTGCCCTAGATATGTAGTGCAATTTTTTTAAGATTGCACTTTTTGTGCAATTGTTTAACTTCCAGCAGAGAGCTTTCTTTCCTCTGTTCCTTCTCCAGGAATCTTGATCTGTTCTGTTTGTTTTTGTGCAGATTTTTTCCCTAGCCTAAGATTTGTTTAAATTTTTTCCCTCACTCAGTGCCCCATTTTCCTTACACTTTTCAGTTCTGGTACCCATCTTATTTTATAACAGTTCAGTTTAAGCCCCGCCCCCCTTTTTTTTTCTGTGAGACTTTTCTGCCTCTGTTTTCTTCTCTGTTAAGGTATCCTGCCCTGGGGAACCAGATGGGGTCAATCCAGAAAGGTAGGCCACTTCAGAAAAGTCCATTTTGCCTTTAAGTAGTCCATTGACTGACACTGAATTGAGTGAGAACACAACAGTTCCCACCAGCCTTCCTATTGTGGTCTCTCTCTGCCCCACCACCACCACCACTGGGGGCCCTTTTGTATGCAGCACTCCTCAGCGACTTGGGTTCTGCCCTTGGTCTCTTTGGACTTAGGTCCCTCTGCCTGGATATGTGTGGAGTTTTAACTCACTGCTGTGAGTTGCTCTACAGTCTCTGTCCACAGTGCGAGGGACTGGGCCTGTGTTGCCTCTGTGTGACTCCCAAATTCTGTGGGACAGAGTGAAGGGGAGGGAAATGGGGACCAACTGGTGGTCTGGGATGGAATTCCCTTACCTGAGATTTTTCTGTTTCTTCAATTCAGTGTTTGTAGAGTCCTACTCCAGTCTCTACCATCCTCCAGATTTCTAAGCAAGTGAGATTTGTCCTTTTAGTCACTAAATCTCTTGGGAGGCTTTTTCAGGGGCTGTCTTATGTTACCGTGTTAATGATGTCCCTGATGTTTATTTGAAATAGGCTGTATATTTAAGTTACTCAATATCCTTATACTTGGATGCTCAGAAACATGTAAGCAGAAGCCCAAGGATGCCCAAAACTGTGTCTCATGTGCTGTTTGTGAATTTACCATTAGGTAGGTGAGACTCAGTTAGTCTGAACTTTAAGTAGTCATATTTTTAAAATGTGTACATTGCATCAAGAAGAACACACTAGCATGCATGTGATATCTCTGCCTAAATATACAACTTCAATTTAATAATGAGGAAACATGAGAAAATCTCCCAATTGACTGCCATTCCACAAAATTGCTGGCCTATACTTTTCAGAAGTATTAAGGTCACAAAAAACAAAGATAGGTGGTCTAAGGAAACTTTCCATTTTAAAGAGAATAAAGAGAAATGGCAACTACATGCAGCATGTGATCCTGGATTGGACTTTGGACCAGATTGTCGTTGTTATTGTTGTTGCTGCTGTTGTTGTTTTAAAGGATATTATTGAGACAATTGGCAAAATAAGAATGAGATCTTTAAATTAGAAAACAATATTACGCCAATATTAATTTCCGATTTTGATACTTGTACTGTCTTGTTTTTGGAAACACACACACCATCTGCAACTTACTCTCAAACAATTCAGAAAAAATACTATCTAGAGAGAAAGAAACAGAGAGAAAATGTTAAAGCAAATGCTTTAAAATGCCAACAACTGGGGCAACCAGATGAAGGAAGTCTATGAGAGTCCTTTGCACTATTCTTGGAACTTTTCTATTACTTTCAAATTATTTTTTAAAAATTACCAAAAATATGCATTGACTCAAAACTAACATTCAGGTCTCTCCTTCTGAAAGTGGGAGAATTTAAACTCCTCAACAATGGGATTTTGATTCCACCTCCATCACTCTTTCACAGTGTAATTTTGACCAAATTATTTACCTTTCTGAACCTCACTTTTCTTATCTGTATAATCCAGATGTCAACTAGAAATACCTGGACCCTTGGGATCTAGTTAAAAACCATTCGAACCCCATTATGTGTCCTGTGGAAGTCCTAAGCCCTTTCCAACAGCACTATAAATTCTGAGGGTGGGATCCTGGTTTCTGCTTCCACTAAAACTTTCCAGTTAATAAGTTATGTCTGCCCTCAATGGGTGCAGTCTCTGTTCCTCATGATGGCAGCTCAGATCTGAAACTTGGCCTCTTCTTTGACTTCCTCACACCTATAAATCCCTAACCACTCACCCAAGGACTTTGTGACGTAATGTACTTTACAGAAAAGGGCAGAGGAGCAGAGAGGGCATTTTTGTTGCAAAGGCACAAAATGCTTTAAATTAGGCATCAGGCATGCTTTGAGACATTCTTCAGTCGCTGCACACTTGGAGCACGTTCACTGGCCCCTTTGCCCATCTATGCTCAGCTTCACCCATCTTGCTGGCTTCTCCCACTTTCATTTTCCTGCCCCTTGGTTTCCTTAGCATTCCATCCCCCCACAGGCAAAGGCAAATTCTTCCCAGGCAGAGCAGATATTTTTTGTTCTCTAGGTAATCATGGCCTCAGGGCCCTACCAGCCGTCACAGCTTTCTCCCAAATAAAGACAATTCCCTCCCCAAGAAGAATTCAGGGGCCAGCTAAGATGATAAAATTCTCACCCTCACAACCTCTTTAAAGCCAGGCATAGCACTGGATACTATTGAAGGTCATCTCCAGCATGAAAAGGCTTAGATGCTACAGAGTGCATTGGCTTTTATTTTTAAGAAATGAAATTACCTATATTGTATAAGTCTCTTTTAAAAAGTATAAAAAGCTCATTGGAGAAAAGAACAGAGAGGTGAACAGAAGAAAATTAAATCATCCTAAATCTCACCACCTGTGAATAGCATTTTGGTGATCATCAGGTGAAGATCCTTCCAAGTGGGAAAGCCACTTGCACATGACTGTTTTATAAAATATAATACATTGCGAATTCTTCCCATGTCAATGAACAGAAATATCACACCATTTTTAAAGATTGCACACCATTGCAGCATTTCCTCTTTACAAGTGCAATAACCTTTCTTCCTTCCCAAACTTTCCTACACTGTCTATAACCTCTTTCCAATGAGACTGAGGCTGATATTTCAATATTTAACATGTCCTCGAAATCATTGCTCTCAGATATACAAAGTTTAGAATATATATATATATTTCAAAAACAAATTCCTTTTATTCCAATCTAGTTTCCTATGTGGAAATTAACATGGCATTGGTAAAGTCCCAGTCACAAATTATACTTACTATTGAATTGGTCTAGTACAGCCTTCCTCGGGGTTTTTCCAAACTTTGAAGAAACCATTTGCTTGTTAGGATGCCAGCAGGTAATTTCACAACTTAGGCACCTGCTTTTCACCCCCTTGTTCTTCGTTATCATGTAGAGATGACTGGAACCCCAGAGCTGATATTTGGGAGCTGTTATTCTCACTTGTCTTCCACAGCTGCTCCAGAGAGCTTGGGCCCAACTAAAGACAAAAATAACAGATAGTCTCAGCCATGTCTGTAATTAATTAGAAATTGTTTTCTTGGAATACCTGAGAGCATTTCAACTCCCAAGTCAATCTCATGACTTTCTGAGTTCAAACCCTCCTACAATGTGTCCTCTGCTAAGTGCTTAATAGAGTCCCAGGCTATTCAGAGTGAGAAGATACAGAAGACATCACCCTTTGGATTATAAATCAAGCTTTGTTTGACCAACTTTCAATCTGTTTGGACTTGCTTTGGGAAGGGCATGCTCTCTCCAATTTACCACAGGCTCCACTAAACCTGATTCACATACTTATGTTGACTGCTTGACCCCCAAAGCATTAACTGTTCTACTAATGTCCAAAGAAATCACACCCAGAGAGGTTTATTCATGCACAATGAGTCACACAGCTATTTAGTGACTCTTTCCCAATTCTAGAACCTTCTAAGTATTTTATATTTATTGAAAAAATACTTAGAAAAAACGTACTCTATACAGATACTTACGACCTAAACATTTTCCTTGTAGAGCTTGAAGTCCAGTTGTTTCCATGTCTGACTCCTGAAAGAATGTTCTTTTCAGCATACCAGAATATTCTTTGAAAGGTAAAGATTTAGGCAACATGTCAGGGGCTCAATCTTGTTTTATGTTTAAGAGTCTTCTGATCCCCATTGCTACATACAAAGCCAGCCTTGTGTGAGAAGCTTTCTCATAAGGAGAAGGCATTTCCTTACTGTAAAGTGTGTGTGGTCCCCTTGGCCAATGGGTTGTATGGCTTGGCTGGGATTGACAGGGGATGTTCCACCAGCCAATCAGAGCAATGAGAGCAAGACAAGGCAGATGATTACACACTACCAGCCCTTGATAGTAAATCACCAACTTAAAACAAGAAAGTAAAGGTCTAATCTGAAAAGAATAGACTAAGAGAGCTTCAGGATTCCCATTTTAGGAGTGGGCTTCTAAGTGCAGGGGATCATCCAGTCTCTGTACTATGCAAGCCATTTGGGTCTGTCCCATCCCATGGAAGAGGAAAGGTCCAAAGTAAAACTGAGGAGCGTGGTCTGTTCCCCCATCACTCTGTACTGTTGATCAACTTATCCTCGCCTGCACCCTGGATGGCAGCAGTGGGCTTCAAAGCTGATATAGAGGTCTGCTATGTGTCCTAGTTCATCATAGAAACAGATAACAGATATTTAATATGCATATTAGTTTAAATATATTCACTTGTTCTTTGGTTATTAAGAAATAAAACCATGCTGGAAGATGCTCTCCTCCCACTCTTTGCTCTGAAGTTGACATTCAGACCTGTTTGTGTGTGAAGCTTTAGAATTCTTGCTGAGGTCAGCTTGCCCTGCAGACAATCCAGGGAAATCAATAATTGTCCCTGGGAAGATGTCAGTAACATTCTGGCCCCATCCTGTGACAGATTGGGATGGAGACAGCCTATGCAAAAAAAGAAATTTCAGGGAGAGTGAAAAATAGGACACAGAGCATGGGCTTCAGAATCAGCCAGATCTGGGTTCAAATGAACTTCTCTGAACATCTGTGGAGATGAGAGCATCCACTTTGCAGAACTGTTAGGGTCAGTAAATGGGATCACGTTGGTGAAGAGCCTAGCATGTTGTGAGCAATGTGAATTTGCAAAATGGTATCTCCTTCAATCTGTTTTCTGCTGGGAACTGGACACACACCAGTTTGTGGCACTCGCACTGAGCACGTCTTCCCTCAGGAAGCAATTATCCCATTTAGCAAATCTGAAAATTTGACATTCTCATTCCACTTCCCAGGAGAGATGCTAATCAGAATATTCCAAAGCATTAGCCAGCACGTTTATCCTGGTCTGTGAGGTGTCTGCAGGTAGGGCTCCTGGTCCGCTTTGACTGAGTGTGGTAGGTTGATTTTGTTGATGTCCTCAATTATTGCCCTCCCCATAGTTGCCCTGGGACTTTGTAATCCTCCCCTACTTGGAATCTGGGCTAGCCTCTGACCTGCATTAGGCAAAAAATGTTAGCAGAAGTATATATTTCTGTGCCAGTTTCAACACTAGGACTTAAGAGACCTTGCCCATTTCTGTTTAGTCTGTTGCACTGTTGAGTTCACCTTTGGAGCCCTGCCTCACCCAGAGGAGAAGCCTGGGCTAGCCCACCAGAGCATGAGGCCATGCTGAAGAGACGTGAGCCAGCCCGGCCAAGCCCGAGCAACAGTCAAAAGCAGAACCAACTTGGTGAACTGCAGTTGCCCACAAACACAGGAGGCAGCCCAGGCAACACCTGCACA
>PVKH010042657.1:0-10800 GCA_004027955.1 Chaetophractus vellerosus | reverse complement strand
TATTTCTTTTAGAAGGTAAGAAACATTTAAATTATGAATAATGAAGATTGATAAAACTTAATAATAAATGAGGAAGAAATACCACATACCATGAATTTACAGAGACAATTAGACTATCAAATTCCATATGCAGTACTCAAAAATGTTAGCTCTAAGATGTAATCTATTAATCATAGGCTTGTCAGTCAGAAAATGTTCATTACATATTCCTGACAAATTTCAGCTGTCATTTTCCTGTCAGAAGTTTGACATTCTCTGCAGTGTTTGCTGTGCCTTTTTAACAGTATTTTAACAATCAGTTAGATTCCTGCAAACGTAATTAGGTTAGAGATGTTCTGTCTCTGATAAAAACTGTCTAATTGAACAGAAGGATGTTTTCTGTAACCTCTTTCCAGTTCCAGTTACCCTGACAGTCCTTCATTTTTTCTCCAGTTTCTCTTAAACAGCCTCTGGCATTTTCCTCATTAAATATTTATTAAATGCCTACCATTTTCCAGGCAGTGCTTTAGATGCTGGACATACAGGCATGGACATATTGGAAATATGTTTCTCCCTTACAGAGCTTCCATTTTATTTGGGAGATAGATAATAAAGATATAATGAGGTCAAGTACTGGTGTATAGCAAGAAGAACAATGGATAGTGATAGCTGTTGAGGGGTGGGAGATATTTTAGATAGAATGTTTAGGAAAAGTCCTTCTGAGGAGGCAATATTAGAACTAAGAGCTGAATAACAAGGAGAATCCAGCTCTGATGGGAACTTTCCAGGTAAAGGGAAAAGTAAACATGAAGACCCTTGATGTCAATTGACTTGGTATAGCTGAGGAACTACAAAAAGTCTAGTGTAGCTAGGGTGGAGGGAGTGAGGGGAAAAGTGATAGGACATGGGGCTGAGAAACAGGCAACCACCTGATTACATAGAGCTGTGCAGGCTGTGGTAAGAAGCTTGGGATTTTAGAACATAAGAGTGATTTGGTCATTGCTTGGAAAATTGACTGTAGGGGTTAAAAGTAGAAGGAAGTACAGTTGGAGGCTGTTGCAATAGTCCAGGCTTGGACTATCTGGTATTGGTGAAGGTGGTGAGATGTCATTGGATTGGCTATGTGTTGTGAAGGTAGATTTCATAAGACTTTCTGATGGCTTGATGTGGGGTGTGAGAGAAAGAAAAGAGTCAAAGGCAACTCTGAGGCTTTTGACGTGATCAACCAGGATGACATTGTCATTTACAAGGAATGTGAAAGATTATAGAAGAAACATTTTGTGGTCGAAGGCAAATATTAAATTCTACTTTAGACATGTTAAGTTTGAGGGACTTTTTAGACATTCAAATGGAGATATTAAGTAATCAGTTGGCTATACAAATCTGGAATTGAAGGATGAGTTTAGGACTGGAGTATAAATTTGAGAGTCCTCATCATTCAGATGGCCTTTGAAGCCATGAGATTGGATGAGATAGCCTAAGGATGAAATAGAGATAAAGAAAAAAAGAAGGCTGAGGATTTTGGAGTAATGAAAATGCTCTAATATTGATTGCAGTGATGAATGCACAACTCTGTGATTATACCAAATGCCACTGACTGTATACTTTAGATGTATTGTATGGTTTATGAATATGTTTCAATAAAGTTGGTTTTAAAAACAGAAGACTGAGGATTGAACTCTAGGTGCTCCAAAGTGTGGAGGTCAGGAAAACAGTAGTGCTAGCTAGCAAAGGAGACTGATGAGCAGCTGTTGTGGCAGGAGGAAACTCAGGAAAGCAAAGCGTGATATCAAGAGAAGAAAGTGTTACAAGAAGATTGGAGTGTGCCAACCGTTGCTGAGCTATGATCAAGGGGAAGACTGAGAATTGATTATAAGACTTTCAAAATAGATATCATTTCATGACCTTGCTGGCAAGATGGGTTTCAGGAAAGTGCATATGATGAAAGACATTGAAATAGAGTGAGAACAATATGAGGTGAGAAAGTGGAGATGGGGAATAGAGACAGCTCTTGAATTTTGCTATAAAGAGGACCAATATTTTGCCACAAAGATGTGCAGTAGCTGGAGGCAATATGGATGTCTTGTTTTTGATAAAAATGTTGAGTATGTCTACACGCTGATGAGAATGATTCCATAGAGAGGGAGATGGAGATGCCAAGAGATAAGAGATAACTGTAGTTGCATTAAATGTGAAGCGGAATATGGAAGGGAGGAAAATAGGATAGACTAGAATAAAAAATTAAAAAAATAAGTTGGAATGACACAGAATCAAATAAAATATTTGTATTTTAAACTGCAAAATTCTTTTTTCCCCCATATCTCTTTCAACACATATTTTCCAGTTCACCCAAACACAGGACTGGTCCTGTGAGGGGGGAATGTATTGTTTTTGTCTGCCTAGCACCCTTCTTTCCCTGGGGGAACTGCTCAGCCTTAATTCCCATAGTTCTTGTGGACTTGTTATCACTGTCCTCTAGGGTGAGCTCGGGACCCAGGCAGACCAATCATCTCCCTCACCACTGTGCTTGGTCCAGGGATGGATATAGCATCCAGGAAGACTGAGTTAGGGTCCCATGAGGTTATAAATGTAGAAGCTGGGAGAGAAGGTGTCTCTTTCCTTTAGGAGTGTAACTTGTAAGCTATTTATTGAGAGCCATTTCTGTAGTAGGAAAGAATGAAGCAAATACACAAAGAGAAGCAGAGCCAAGGGGGAGGGGAGGAGAGCCAGAGAGCATGAACATCACATGAGCCTCTGGATCTATTGGTGCTTGAAGTATATCCTCCCATAAAATTCTAGTTGTGTGAGCAAATAATTTCCTCTTCTTGGTTAAGCTAGTTTGATTTGTGTTTCTACATGTGACACCTGAAAAAGTCCTACCAACACCTCACATTACATCATACAATTAACAAAATTATATATTCGAAAGAGTGCCAAGGTTATTGGATGAGAAGAATGCCAATCAAGAAGGAAAATGCTTTGGGTTGTCAGATAGGACTTTCATTTTTTCATGGAAAGGGGGTGGATAGTCTAACAAAGGAAATTAGTGGAGCAATATGTTGGCTGCATTTTATTCTTGAGCTTCTTCCCTCAGAGTGTCATCTCTAATAAAGAAACTCTATTGTCACATTGGCTGCCAGCCTGTGCCCTGATTTCAGTTGGACTCCTGGGAGATCCGTGAAGTAATTGAATCTGTGGGACTATAGAAGCAGGCCACGTCTGTCCAGTGAGGGGAAGGAGCTCACCGTGGCACATTCTCGTGAAAATTACAGGAAATCTTATGCCGACTGGAACAAGAAACTCTCTATCACTAACAACATTTGACTAGAGCTTTTACATAGATGCACTAGCAATAATGCCAAAAATATGGAGGAAAGTCACTATTCACTAGAAATTGTTTATTTGTGTTCATGAAATGTGTAAAAGTCAGACCATCAGGTCCAGCTCTCCTTCTGCCTTCTCAGTAAGAAAAGATCTCCAAGGTAACACAGATCTGCATCATGACACCTGTGTTTTCCCAGGCCCCATATGCTGAGGAGTAAAAGGAGATTGCAATAATAGGAATAGAATTGTATTCTCTGACTCATTCTCTACCTCTATGAAGTCGTGGGGACTCCAGCCTTTTCTGTCTGTGGCTCTTGGGTTGGGAGAATGACCTACATGTGTGAGGAAACGCGGTGGTCATGTGAGACAACTGCCTCTGCCTCTCCTCAGATTGTGGGGACCTTCTCTGTGGCTGCCATGTGGAAGGGAGAGAGGCTCAGGGCCCAGGTTGCTCCCATCTTCATCCATGTTTGGCACCGAAAAGATGCTCCATCACAGCTTGTGTTACATGTTGCCTTGAAGCAGAGATGCCAGTGTCTTCAGATTTCTGTAAACACTCTGGTGACGTTCTTTTATGCCCATTCTGAACTGCAGCCCCCACTCCATAAAATATGGTTGGGCATTAGGGCAGTCTGAGTGGCACACACTCTCTGTATCCAGAGTCATGCCTCTCCTGGGAACAGAACTGACTGTACTTGGACTAAACTTGTTTGTTTCTGTGGCAGATGAAAGGTGCACCATTGAGTGATGTCTCCACATCTGGGTTGGCATGTGACTACTTTGGTCAGTGGAATGTAAAGAAGTGATACTTTGCCAGTTCTAGAACTCACCATTGAGGAGACTGGGAGTTCTCTTGGAACACTCACTCTTGGAACCCTGGGCCGCCATGTCAACAGTTTAACCATCCACTGAAGAGACCATGTGGAGGGGCTCTGAGATGTCATGGAGAAGAAGAAGGGCACAGCCAAGCCCAGCTTTCCAGCCATCCTTGCCAAGCCCCAGGCACATGAGTGGAGACATTTTAGACCTTTTCAGACCCCAGCAGATTACCACATGCCAACGAAGAATTACTCACCCAAGCCTCATCCACATTCCTGACCCACAAAATTGTGAGATGTAATAAGAATGGTTGTCTTCAGCCACCAAGTTTTGGGCCCAGCGTGTTAAACAGCAGTTGATAACCAGGATGGCTCCTGACATCTCTGAGGATATGTTCTTTTTCCTGAGATCCCCTGGTTTTCAATGCAAGCAGACTTTCAGTAGTCCCATCCTGCCAGCTCTGTGTACATGCCTAAATTTGTGGAGGCATGAAACTCAGGCTCTCCCTGTGCCTGAAACAGACCTCACATTTTATTATTGGGTGATGGGTGGACTTTAGGCAGCCTGGATGTGGTTGGCTTCAGCCACATTCTCTGCCTTCACTCCTGCCCACATAAGGCTAGGCTCAGTCCTTCTTCACACTCCCCTCCTCCCTGAAGAAACAATTCCCCCATACCCCAAACTTGGGTGATTTTTTACTGAAAGCAGGGTTTGTTTTTTTGTTTTTGTTTTTTGAGGGTGGTGGAATTGGAGGACAGAACTACATCATGCACCACATAGTAAAAGTTAAATTTCCCCATCAGAAAAAAAAAAAAAAATCTGTTCTTTCTCTCGGGTTTTTCTTACCCATGTGTGTGCCCTTCCATCTGTCTCCAATCCTCTCATTATCCAGAAGAATCCATCTGTTCCTTTCCTCTTGCATAGCTCACTGAGCTCCGAAGCAAAATAATTATTGCTCCTCAATGTGCCCCTTACATTGAGTAGGGGAGAAGGGTGATGTTTTAGTTTAAAGAGGAGCCTGTGCAATGTTTTCACTGGCTTCTCTTGATTCCCTTTTGACTAAGATTCATGGTTTAGCTCCTTCTCTTATGCCTTGCTACCCACCTCCCCTCAGCTCCTTCAAGGTGGAGCAGGGCTAATCTAAGGAGATTCCTTGGTCTTCTGTCTTCTACTCAACCTGGATGTTGAAATGCTAGAAGGTGTGTGCTCTCATTTGTTGGCACAGATCTCCTGCCAGGAGCCAGGCTTAGAGCCCCTATGGCCAAGTCAATGTCCTGAGGAACTCTAGGGCCTTGGAACTTGGAACTATTACTTAACCAAAGTCAGTAGCACCAGTGAGTGGGCACCATGTCCAACTGGCCTGTCTTTTGTGTTTACTTCACATTCAGAATCCAGCCCAATCTGGAAAGTCTGAACTTCCCCTTCTGGGAAGGAAAAGCAGCTTTGGGTAGGTGCCCTGCCCACTTTAGCCCTTTCTTTCTGGATCTCTGTGTCCTGCAAGGGAAGACCGATGGCCAGTTCACTGAGTATATTTCTTCGTGGGCGCTGTCTGTCCCACTGCATTCCTTCTCATCTGAACCGAAACAGATAGATGGGAATTGCCTCCTCACCATGTACTAGACAGTCGCAGGATTGACTCTGAACTTGCCCCATATGAGTTGGATTAGAAAGGAGCTGGGGGTTTGGTACTTACTTGGTCACAGCCTTGCTGTTTGCAACCAACCCTGGTACTCTGGAAGGACATAACAGGGCTTAGCAGCTTACCTGACCCCTGCTGGCCAAGGATTTGATTTTAAGGGGCTGAGCCAATTCTGCTTCATCTGTAGCTCTCCAAGGCTGTCCTTGTTTTTCTCGTCTTATTCCCTTAGGGTCATCAGTTCTGCCCTCCCCCTTTCCCACCTTTTTTCCACTAATAGAAGAACTCAGAGTTCTGGTGAAGTCTGAGTTTTTTCAGGTGGACTGCCCTGAGAACAGCACCCACCCTGAGAGCTTCAGTGGAGCTTGAGTCTCCAAATTGTGCTCCCTGGCACCCGTGTCCTCCTACAAAATTCTCTGGACTTTGAGCCCTTGCATAGAGCACCTCTTTCTTTCCTGTTTCCTCAAAGGTGACTCTTGACATTACCATGTACCCTTTCAAATGAGGCCCAACATCTTTCCAGAGAAATGCAGGGTTTTGTGGATTTGAGACCACATGCAATTTCTAATGTCCCACGCTACAAAATTTTACCTGATCTCCTGAGATGTGTGCTAACTTCAGGAATTCATCATGCAATAGCACACAAACAGTTCAGATCTTCTTTTCTTATTCCTGGCCCTGTTCCCCCTGAGAATGGTTCTGAGAGCATGTAGCTTTCCCAGTGGTTCCTACCGCAGCTTGCTCATCAGCCTCACAGCAACAATTCTGTCTTCAAGGAATCATGTCGCAGCAGGCGAAAAAGGGTGGAGAGCTTGAATTATCCCAGCCAAATCTGCTAGGCACCTCCTCTCTCCTTACTAGAAAAAGGCTCCATTTCTTAGGAATCTGTGTGCCTGTTGAGGTTGGGTTACACACAATTTTCTGCAAATTCGTGAGGGAGTCTCTGAGACATCGTCAATCTGGTAACTCACATAATTACTGCCTATGTCTGGCACTCCATCTGGAACGTTCACTGCTTAATAGCACATTTCCCCAACAGTTGCAATGCTGGTGATCAAGGAGTTCTACAATTACTATTTGTTACAGCAGCTCTTACCTAGTTTTATATAATGCCCAGCCTATTCATGCTAATGCAAACTTCAAACTGTCTTGTTAGTTTCCAGAGAAGGAAAAAATCTTCATGGGATTTAATGAAAAAACAACAACAAAAAACAAAACAAGCAATAACCTTGCCTCGAAGCAGGGGACCACTATCTCAAGCAAAAGAGAAGACTGGGAGCAGGAAATTGTAAGGTGCAATTTAACTCATCCTTGTAAAGCAAAGATGCAGATAGACTGAAAAGCACAATGGCTAAAAATTAGAGCTTTGGAATCCGTATGGATTTGGATTGGCAACTGAGCTGTTCAGGTGAACTGAGCTGTTGCTGTGAACCTTTCTTTTCTTTTTTTTATTTTTTAAATTTTTTTTTTTTAAGATTTATTTATTTTATTACATATCTCCCCTTCCCCCTGCTGCGGCGACGCGCCGAGATTGGACACTGCGCAGGCGCGGCTTTCCCCGCTTGTGGGCGGTCTCTGCGTCTGTTCACGGCCGGCTTTTCAGTTCACGGGTGGCTGGCTGCGCTCCATCCGCGGGCGACCTGCCCTGCCCGTGGCGGCTTTTGCCTGTCCGTGGCAGCTTTTTGCCCTGCCCACGGCGGCTCTGGCCCACCCATGGTGGCTTGCCTTTCTCAAGGCCGTCTGCCCGCTAGGAGAGGTCCCCGGGAAACGAACCCGGGGCCTCCCATGTGGTATGCCGACGCCCTATCCACTGGGCTATCGAGCCGGCCCCTACAAACACAATCTATATCTCTTTTTGGAATTCATAAATAATGCCAAACTGCTACACCAATGATGCCCCAGAATAGACGTTCCCCTTTCATACACTTTCATTTCATTCTATACTTTTCCTTCGTAGCATTCGTCAGTTTGGCTTATATCTCCATGAGGGCATGGACTGTTTTGTTATTATATTTTCCTCAGTGCCTAATAAATGACTGATACAAAGTTGGTATTCAATAAATACTAAATGAATGAATGGACCAGGTTGATAAAGGGGGAAAGGCATTTCCGGCAGAGAAAATGATGTGGCAAAGTCATGGAAACATGAGAAAACATAGAGTGTTCTAGAAATGATGAAAAGTGTTGCTTATTGTTGACAACAAATCATGTGTGCTAAGAGAATATATCGGTAGGTCACATATTCTAATTCTAACGGAAGTTCTTCAAGGTGGGTGTCATCACCATTCCCATTTTATAGATGAAGCAAACAGGGTTCAAAGAGATTGAGTTGCTCAAAGTCAGATAGCTAATAAGTGGTAGATGTGGGTTCAAAGGCAGCTCTGCATAAATCCTGAATCCAAGCTCATAACTCATAAGTGGTAATACCTCTGAGCCAAAATTTCAGACTAGCATCAGTAAGAGATGGACTTTTATTTAGGAATTAAGGCCCTCAGAAAACTTGGAAATAAATATATAAAGTATCCATTGACTTTATAATCAGTGGAATTAGCAATCACAGGCTAGTTTATCCATGTATATGGTCTATCTTCAGTTACTTCTCTACTCCTGGATACTAAAATACTTACTTGCATTTTGTTTGAAGTATGTAGAGAAGATGAACTGCTCTTCCTAATATTCTAAATTAGCATTTCATGTTTGAATGTTGAAGCTGCATTGCTGTGGTAGATTTTGACATGACTGCCTTTTGAGATCTTTGGGGTAAAGTCACCTCCCTGTGGTAGGAAATTGGGTCTCTCACAATGAAGGTGACACTCCTGGTATTGTACATCTGTGGAAGAGACTAATCGTCCGATAAGAAATCAGAACTTGGAAGGCACACCTTAAAGATTAGAAGAGGGAATTTCTGACCGTCTTAGTTCTTATTCTCTTGGATTTTGCAGCATCAAGGCATGCTTGTGTGCATTCCTGGTGTTTGGGGGAAACTGATCACATGGAGACAGAGTGAAATGGCTTATCTTGTTTGTAAACCATATAATTCAT
The DNA here is from genome assembly GCA_004027955.1 of Chaetophractus vellerosus. Classification (NCBI taxonomy): domain Eukaryota; kingdom Metazoa; phylum Chordata; class Mammalia; order Cingulata; family Chlamyphoridae; genus Chaetophractus; species Chaetophractus vellerosus. The sequence continues at coordinate 2,000 of PVKH010042657.1, read as the reverse complement.
AAGTTATCAACCCAGACTGCACTTTAACATCGCCTGGGGAGCTTTTAAACAATACCGGTGCCAGGACCAAATTGTATTCCATACCAATGGTTGTCTAATTTGGCTGCACATTGCAATTATCTGGGGAATTTTAGAAGCTACTGATGTCTGGCTCTCCCCCAAGGCTTTCTGATTTAAGTGGTCTGTTTTGAGGCCTGGGCATTGGGACTTTTAAAAGCTCCCCAGGTGAGTCTAATGTGTAGCCAAGTTTGAGAACGATTGTCATAAACCAATTGAATCAGAATCTCAGGAGCTTATCAAGTTCAGTGGTTCTTAAATTTTACACACCTAAGAATCTCCTCAATGCTTCTTTGCTAACTTTATTTTTAAAGAAGTTCTAGATTACAGAAAAGTTCCATTGAAAATATAGGGGATTCCCATATACCTCACCTCCTCCCCCCCTCACATTTTCCCCTATTAACATCTCATGTAAGTGGTACATTTGTTACAACTGATGAAAAAATATTGAATCAATAACCATGGTCAATAGTTTACATTATGATTTACATTTTGCACCATACAAATTTTTAGGATTTTTCAAAATGTATAATGGCCTGTATCTGTCATTGCAAAATCATGCAGAACGATTCCAACGCTCCAAAAATGCCCTGTGTTCCACCTATTCTTCCCTCCTCTTCTCTTCAGAACCTCTGGTAAACACAATGTCACAAGTTCTTCCATTACTACAATAATAAAAAGGCTACTTTGATCCATGGTTGCATTCCTCCCTTATGTTTGTTCATTCCTCAGTCTTGAGGATATTGGGGTAGTGATGCCCACTCTGCTTCCGATTGAGAGGGGGCTTCGCTCTTATGGGACAGATGGAAGGAACTGTTTTGCTTGCAGCTGTAGATACTCTACTTTTTGGGATGGGGGTTGTCTTTCATCATCATTTTTTTAGTTGTCCTGGGTGAGTCCGATGAACTGGAGAGTAGGTGTTGGCTGCAACTCTGCCGAGATTCAGGGCACAACCGGCATATGAACAGATCAAATATTTAAGTCTCTGGGGCATATATTTAATGGGTTCAAATAAAAAGGGTAGAAGAATCACGTGTAGGGAAATTATAAATGAACCTAACTCTGTTACATTGGGGAGAGAGGTTATCATATATTCCAAAGTAAGGCCCACCGACTGGGTGCTGATTTCCTGGGGTTTTCTGCCCTGCCTATAGTGTCCAGATGTCTCTAGAACCCTCAGGAGCACCCTTGCTTTAGGCTTCCTCAAAGCTTCCTGGACCCTATCCCCAGAGACTCTGACTCACTCAATAAGTGAGGGGTGGGGCCCATGAATTTGCATTTGTTAACAAACTCCCAGGTGAGACCAAGGCTGCTCTTTGTGTAGCCCTGAGCTAGTTATATGTTACTCTCAGTACTCATATTCTTTTTCATTATTCCAAAAATTTTACTAAAAGCATGTGTAAATGTTTCAGCTTTTCTTCATTTTTGCTCAAGGGTGAAAGAGAAGGGTCCTCACTTAGGTAATCAATGAGAAGGTGAACCTCTGGATAAAAGGGACGGTTATGAGGTTGTGACATGCTCTCTTCCACCTGACATTCTTTTCCATTATCAATGAAGGATCTAGGGTTTGATTTTATTAAAAGATATGATGATATTACTTTTGGGTCAACAATAAGACGTGTATGTCAATAAAAGGGATTGCATTTTAAATCAAACATCTCAGGTCATACACCTCAAAGGAGTTCTGCTTCTTCAAAACAGTCACCTTTGGGAAGACAACTACGTATTTGAATGAGGCTGCCAATGCACCAGAATCTTTTATTATTTTCTTTTCAGAGTTGCTTTTAGAGCCTAGCCTGCACACATTGGAATATCTTCATGTTATCTTTGGTGGCAACTATTAATATTTTATTAAAATGTATTTTTTCATATAAAATTTTTAAACATACACAAATGCAAAGAGACCAGTATAATAAATTTCCATATGTTCAACATACATATTT
>PVKH010042656.1:0-10800 GCA_004027955.1 Chaetophractus vellerosus | reverse complement strand
GGGATGGAGAATAAATAAATAAAATCTTTAAAAAAATTAAAGTGTTGGAGCTATACACCAAAATATCAATAGTTCTTATCTCTGATCAATTGTGGATTATTTTTTATTTTTAAAAATTTCTGATTACATGATTTTTCCAAATTTTCTACAATGAATATTGTTTTCGTAATTTAAAACAAAAAGTTGTAGACATATGCCCTAAACATATCTATTGTAGAACTTCTATCCTTGATTTTATTTCTCTAAACCCTTCTTGAATCCAATCACATTTTGACTTAACTACCCCTTGGAGTGTTATGGGTTGATTATGTCCCCCATAAAGATATGTTCAAGTCCTAACCCTCAGTGTCTATGAACGTGACCTTATATTGAAATAGGATATTTGCAGATGTATCGTGTTGAGTCCATATTGGATTGGGGTGGCCCCTTAACCCAATGACATGTGTCTTTCTAAGAAGAGAGAAATTTGGTGACAGACAGACACACACACACAAGGAAGAAGGTCAGAGATTGTGATACAGCTATAAGCCAAGGAACACCAACGATTGCTGGAAACTATCAGAAATTAGGAAGAGGCAAGGAAGGATTCTAAGGAGCCTTCAGAGGGGTCATGGCCCTGCTGACACCTATATTTTGTACTTCTAGCCTCCAGAACTGTGAGAGAATAAATTTGTGTTGTTTGAAGCCACCCAATCTGTGGTAATTTCTTACACCCTAGGAAACTAATACATGGAGTAATGATTTTCATGATTTCACTTCAAGTGTGTGAAGCCACACTTCCTTTATTTGTCTTTAAACTACCTTCAGTACATGTTCCTTATTCTTATTTTTCTGAGTTGTTACTCACCTGATTCATTCCCTTCATGACACTGTGAATTTTTTCTCATCCCACTCCACCTTCATCTTCCCAGATTGAGATCATTAAGTAGTCAGCCTATCCTTATTAAAGAGCCCTCATTTTCTCCATGTCTATTTTTACTGAATCATTAAAATGACCACATGGCCAGAACTGAGAGTATATTCCTAATTAATTTTCCCTAACTTCCACTGTATAAGAATTATTCCCCCAAACGTAAAATATCATCCTCAATATTTTATAAGAATATTTATTGAGTCAAATATGTGTATGAATTATTTCTGCACTTTCCGCTGGGAAAGCAAAATCTCTCTTCAAGTCAATTTCAGTGACAACATCTATAATACTATAGATTTTTACCTCCCAAATAGTCATAGATTTGTCTAGACTGCACAGATGGATCTGTATCCAAATTCACAAGGAAGGTCTTTTGTGAATCAGTAAGTGCTATCGTAGTGTCATTTTTCTTGCTGTCAAAATTCTATAATAAAGGAAAAAAGGTCCTAACTCAGCTTGTGTAAATTGTTAGTTTTAGGCTCTTCCAAAATTACTCTGTGTGTGTGGCATGTGCACACACGTGCAGAATGTCTAAAATGGTCTAATCAGATGTGCAGCATTACCAGGAAGAAATGCAAAATCTACTACTTGGATTTGGATGAAAGAGCTGGGAATAGAGGACAACAGGGCAAGACTAGATGGTGGGCAAGCACATGGATAGTTAGGAAATGAGTCAAAGGACAGACTCAGCTGCTAACCAAGTAATCACATAAATAATAGTTCCTGCATAGAGAAGAAGATGAGACTCATAGTCTCAGCTGTGGGCCATTTTGGATGTCAGTATGAAGCTCTTCACATAGATCATTTACATATTCACTCTTTTGTGCATGCCATTTAATTTCACATGAGAGGAATCTTGATATCTCACTTCCTCTTCTTTTTTTCTGACCCAAATTGCCACAGCCTCCCAAATCAGTTGCATTCCTCTACATTTCATCCTACACATTGGTTTCAGAGTGACACGTTTAAAGAAAGTTCTTATGTTGTCCCTTTTCTGGTTTAAAAGAAAAAAAAAATCCCTCTCTTGGCCCCTGTGACAGTTTGAAGTTATTTTAGGAATCCCAAAAAGAAAAAGATTATGTCTTGAACCAACCCATTCCTGTGGGTATGAGACCCTTTTGATTGGACTATATCAGGGAGGCGTGACTTGGGTTGAATCTCCGCCTTCTTGATGGTCTTATATAAACAGAGACACACAGAAAGAAGAAACAGAAAAAGGAAGCTGCCATTTTGATCCTGCCATGTAAGAGAGGACTCAAGGATCTCTAGTGGCCAAAGCTTAAGCATGAAGCCCCCAAGAGGCTGGACCCAAGGAGCAACTCAAGACTGAAGAGACGGGGCCGGCTGTAGCCCAGTGGATAGGGCACCGGTTCACCACATGGGAGGCCCCGGGTTTGGTTCCCAGGGCCTCTCCGAGTGGGCAGAACGCCTTGAGAGGGCAAGCCGCCATGGGTGGAGCAGAGCCGCCACGGGCAGGACAAAGCCACCACAGGCAGGGCAAAGCTGCCACAGGCAGGGCAAAGCCACCACGGGCAAGGCCAGTCACCCGCAAACAGAGCAGAGCCACCCACAAGCAAAGCAGAGCCGCCCGCGAGCAGAGCAGAGCCACCCGCGAGCAGGGCAAGCCGCCTGCATGGTGAGCTGACTCGGCATGTCGCCGCAATGGGGGGAGACAAAGCAGACACAGAAGAATGCAAAAATGAACACAGCAAAAACAAGCAGAAAGGGGGGGATATGTAACAACAACAACAACAAAAAGACTGAAGAGACGAGCCGTATGCCTGAGAGCCACAGCTGAACTCGGGAAGAAAACAGAACAGCTGAGACTGAGAGAAGAGGCCCAGAAAGAGACAAGCCTTATGCCTGGTTGCCCACAGCTGAGCTCCAGCTGATGGTAGATTCTGGAGAGGAAGGTAGGGACCTCAGCAGAGGTCAGCCACCATCTTCACCACGTGGCAGGACACCAGGATCACCAGTAGCTGACTTAGTGAGAAAGAATCTCTGAATGACGGTGCTTTGATTTGGATATTTCATGCCCTCTGAACTGTAAGCTTCTACCCTAAATAAAATCTCCATTTAAAAAGCCAACCCATTTCTGGTACTTTGCATCAGCAGCCCTGTGGCAAACTAAGACAGTCCCCAATGCTTACCTGTAAGCTTTTCAGAGTAGAATGAAAATTCCAACACATGACATAAGCGATCCTTCCAAACCAAGCCCAGCCTCTACAAGGTTCACAGTGTTCCAGCTCCCAAGTTCTCCTCCCCTCAAAGAAACCATCCACTTGCCTTAGCTGACCATTCCTTCTATAGGGAACCTTTGACTTCCTACTTTCACCTGCTCAAATATCTTACATCCTTCTTTAAGACCCTTCCCAACTCTTCCAACTAAGAAATAAATATTTACTTCCTCCTTCCCTTTCTATTCTGAAATTATTTTCTGTAAACTAAATCCCTTAGCACAATCATATAACAAGAATTACAGAGTGCTCACTAAATGTGGGATGTGGTAGGTGACAGTTCCAGCGCAGCCTACTGCCTTTCCCTGGAACCCACAACTACATCCTGTGGTCAGGACTAGATATGTAGGCCTGGCAAGATGAAACACAATCCCCTAGTAGAGAAAGAGGCTGTCTGTACATTCCTTTCCCTATTGTCCAAAGCATATGTAAATATTCACTGGTGGCAGTCTGATTAAAGTGGGCATGTTTAAAGACATGTGGCTCAAATCCCGTTGGTATATCTATCCTTGACAGAGAGGAAGCAGGGTTCCTCCACTATGGTGTACAGACAAGAGAGGGGTGTTGTGCTTAGAACATCTCTGCATTAACCGCAGATTGAGACCCGTGGGCTATGGGGAGCTGACACCCACTAGCGAAGCTGACTTTCTTTACTCTCTTCTCTGTGTGAGTAAAGCATTGTTCCATCCAGGGCTGTGTGAGCTCTGCTTCTGTTGGCGACCCCCACACCTGCAAACCGTGGAGTGGGTTGGTTCCCCTTGGACTGAGCTCCTGGTGGCAGGTGTTGCTGTGGTCCTGCCACCCTCCCCGTGTGGGACTCCACCCCTAGAGATAGTAACAGGAGTCTTTCTGACTTATATCACGTATGGTCCTAAGTGCCTGTCTTAATGTAGGATCTATTGGTTGTGGGAAATAGAAAACCCGCTTGAAACAAGAAAAGGGGGTTATTATAACAACTCAGGGAACCCACGGTAAGACGTATCATCAGGCTTCCAGAGATACTGGAACTAGAGACTGGAAAGTCATCAGAAATAAAGGAGGCTCTCACTCTTTCTCTGCCTTTCTGAGTGGGAGGAGGGGAAGGGGGACTCCTCATATTTTCTTATCTCTGACTCTCTCTGATCATCTACCCCATTCTCCTGTTCTACTTGCAAACCATTCCCTCTGCTTGCAAATCAATCCACATGACCCTAAATGCCCCTCCCCACACACACATACATACATACAAATTGCAGTCTCAGGTGAGTCAGCACCACCTACCAAATCCAACAGCTATAGTTGGGTGACTAGAGTTTCTAGGTCCAAATCCTCAATCCTGAAAGGAAGACTCTAAGGTCCACCTTGAGTCAGATATCTACACCTGGTCCAATCAACTGTAGCAAAATGTATGGGGTCATATAAGCCGCTGTCCATTCAGCATGGTCTATAGGAGGGGATTTTTGGAGAAGGAGGTATGGGTGAAATCCACAATACAGAGACAAAATAATAGACATTTTTACTTTCATTCACATTCATCATCTCTTTTAAGCTAATATCTGTAAGAACTCTACTTATAAGTGATAGAAGCCTAACTTGGAACAGCTTAATCAAAAGGAAAAGCTTTGGTACTGAACAGTGGTGATGGTAGCACAACATGGTGAATGTAATTAACACCACTGAATTGTATACTTGAAAGTGATTAAAATGGAAAAAAATATTGTTGCTTACTTGTTATCAGAATAAAAATGTAGGTCAAACTAGCAGCCATGTCGAGAAAGTATTGTTTTCTTTTCCTGCGGAGGAGAAGGGGCCAGTGTGGAGAATGAGCTGCCCAGCCTCTCATCTCTCCTCCCCCTCCCACCCAGTCCTTGCCTACAATCCCCTCCCCTACCCCAGCTTCTTCCACCCTTCCCTGGTCCCTGGACCTGGCCCATCTGCCCACCAGCTGATTTGGTGGGGCAAGGTTGAAGGCCAATCCCAGCAAGAACCATGGTGGCTGCCCTGGGAGCAGGTGGAGGAGCTGGAACTGGAGTGTACAGTAGAGTTTTCCAGAGGTTATATAACATGTGAAGACATCATTGCACTGATGGCTAATGGAATGTGTGCTTGTGTGTTCTTTTAAAAATTTTTCTCATTTTAATTTCTAGTATGGTAAATATCCATAAACATAATCTGCATTAACAAAAGCTTTTTCTGGGGGGGACTCAATAATTTTGAGGCAAAAGTTTTTGAAAATTGCTGTTTAGAAGATTTATCCTTGATGTGTTGGAATTTTTCCTTCTGTTCTGTCATAGGTGCCTGGTTTCCCATAGCTCTTAGACTAAAAGCAAACTCCTCACCAACTTATGAGTTCTATATCACTTGGTTCCTGTGTGGCTCCCCAACAAGTGTGAGTGTTCCCCATGTTCCTTTACATGTCTACCCACAACTGACTCCTCATAGATCAAGTCTTAGGCTTCTGGGGATGGTCTTTCCTGAGTATTCATTCTATCAGAAGTAGGTCCATCTTCTGCTTATTTGCAGAAGTGCTTTATTCTCTAGCACACTTGTTTCCTTCAGAGCACTTACTTCACTTCTAAATTTTATTTAGTTATTGCTTGTTTTTTTCCTCTGCCTCCCCAGTAGCCAGTAAGCCCTATTAGGACAGAATTGCTGCATGTCTGTTTTGTCGTGTATTCCCAGTCCCTGGTACATAGTATGTACTCAACAAATACTTGGTGAATAAATGAATTAAAGAATAAAAAATTTAGAAAAAGAATAAAAATGTAAAAAGAAAAACATATAACTGTACAACATATAGAGCAAACTCTAATGTAAACTATGGATAATAGTTAATAATATAATTATAATAATATTGGATAATATCCAACCAAAAAAATAATAATAATAATATCGGTTCCTCAATTGTAACAAAAGTATGACACTAATGTAAAAATGTTAACAATAGGGGAAACTGTGAGTGGGGCAGAGATATGGAATTTCTGTACTTTCTGCATGATTTTTCTGTAAACTTACAACAGATCTAATTTTTTAAATCCCTGTTATGGGCCACTTGCCACAAAAAAATAAAATCAGGAAGTTTATGGCTCATATAATCAAACTATGAGAATCAATCTTTCTCTTCCCTTCCCTTCCCCCACCCCCACCTCCTGTCCCTTTCATTCCCTTTCTCTCATTCTTCAATGCCTCTTCCTGCTTGCTGGCTACTAAAGTTAAAATAGAGTTGTAAAGCCCATCCTTTCCCCAACCAACCACTATCAAACCTTATAAATGATTCAACTACTATTTAGGAGTGTTGGGTGAATAATGTTTTTATGTATAGATTGTTATATATAAAACTTAGTGGCTAGACAGCAAAACTCAATTATTTTGCATTACATAAACAAACTCTATGCACACCATTATTTTATGTATCACCAAGAAAGGAAAAAATAATGTAAGAAGCTGTCAGTTTTAAGACACATCCTTATATTTAGATGTTAAAATGTAACACAATGTGATTCTTGATGACATGTGATATATAGAAAGTAGTGTATAAACTTGTCTTTTCCCAGCACCAAAGATGTCAAAAGGAGAGATTATTTTCACCATCTTCCAGGAAGAAGCCCAAAATGATGAGTTTACTACTACATAGACTCATACTGGAGGACCCAGCAGCTGGGGCTCACACCCAAAACTGTCAAAAACCACAGTAACCCACCTCAAAGATGACAATAGCAAATCAGCAATTAAAAGCCTTTGGGGTCATATCATACGAACTATCCAGGAAAGACCTGCAAATGGCTGGCCAGAGGGTTGTCAGGCTAAAGCAGAAGGAAGATTCCTCACTGCATACTCTCCTACCCCCTGAACCAACCCAGCTAAGAAGCCCAGATGTCCAAGCCAAGGTCAGCTCCCACCCACACCACCAAAATGGACATTTCCCCTCTGCACTGATGTTCCTTCCCCTGGGATGACTAAGGTAATAGGCCTTGACTAATGATTACTGTTGCCCATCCCACCCTCTGCTCCCTGCATGTACTGTGGCCTAAAATGGGACAGCTGTCAAGGCCAGTTACTAAACTAAGGACTAGGAGGAGAGCATGGCAACTCTTCACAGAACCCAACTCTGTCCTTAAAATAGTTTTATTCTCACCGAGTATTGCTCCTAAGATGTGCCCATGTTGCATGTACCTGGGGCTCATTGATATTCACTCCTGCTTACTATTCTGCCATATGAACACACCACCATTTATTCACTTATTCTCCTGCCAATGGACATATGGCTTGTTTCCTTTTTGTTTTCTTTTCTTTCTGTATTTCTCTTTGTTAGTTTGATTGGTTGGTTTTTGTTTTTGTTTTGCTTCCCACTTTTTATGTTGTACAGTTCTCTTCAGTCATTTCATATTTGCTGGAGCACTTGTGCAAACATTTCTCTAGAGTATACACCTAGAAGTGGTATTTCAGAGTCTTAGACTATGTTCATATTCAGCTTTACAAGATAATGCCACATTATTTTCCAAAGTTTTGGTTACAATTACATTCCCACAGGAGGTATATTAGTTCCCATTACTTCAAACCTCACCAACAACCTGAGATTATCAGACTTCTTAATTTTTTGCCAACTTAGCAGGATGAAGGAGACAACATACAATATATTTTTCATGAGTTAAAAATAAGCAACACTAAACAATAAATTGTTTAGGGACACATAAACTTGTGATAAAACTGCTCAAAAGCGAGGGAATGATAAACACAAAATTCAGGATAATAATTACCTCTAAGGAAAGGTACAAGGATGGAATTATTATGTTTATGTAGCCCTGTACACCTATAGTCTACATTTGTTATTTTGATAGTTTCAAGTATTACATAATAAAATAATATTTTTCAATTCCTTTATTCTGTATACCCACAACACAGAAACAATGACTGCAGGAAGCTTTGAAAGTACATTCTTACAGCCGCATCTTTAGAAAGAAACAAAAGCTCTCCCCTTCAGCTCCAGATAGAAAACTATCAGGGAAGGACTCTGATTGGCCCAGATTAGATCATGTGCCCAGCCCTGAACAAATTTCTGTGGCCAGGGATAATTAACATTGTGGCCTATCTTGTGTCCCCCTCTGTAGCCAGATAGAATTTGTTACCCTAAAGTGGGGGTGGGGTGGAAGGGGGTCAAAGGAAGAGATGAAAACAATGGCCATTACAAAACCTGACAAAAACCTCAAGTATTAATATCATCATCTTATAAAGGCCATACAACTGATATGTGGCAGAGCAAGGATTCAAATTTAGATCTGCGTGACTCCAAAACCTGGGCACTAACCACTTCATTTCCAGCTCACACTGGATTGACATTGTGTAAATTTTCTCTAATGTTATGCCAGGATTTCCTTAAAGGCTGAGACCCTGTCTTATTTATTTTCGTGCCTCCAGGTCATAGAAATACTACCTGATACTTTTTAAAGTGATTTGTGGAATTAACTAAATCTCTAAACTACGGATCGCTTATTTGGACATATTCTTATATCAACATGGATATGACCAATTCTGAGACCAGCTGTGTGGGTCTTGTGCTCACAAGAGAACAGATGGGGATTTGAAGAGTGGGAGAGGGTGGAACATTTTAATTTCAAGAACATTTTAGCACCATAATAATCAAAAGGGAAATAGAAATACTAGAAATTTTGTATTCAAAGCAAAGTTGCCTGATGATCAAAAGTGAGCATTATAAGAGAAGCAAGGAGCAGCTAGCATACATTTTCCTTATTGAGAAACTGATGGCCATCCAGATTTGTTATTTCCATTAACATTTTTAACAAATTCTTTGGAAAGGAAATTAGGATTGAGTGCGGCCAGAAGAGGGACCTTTTCTTGAACTGTATCATTTCAACTATTATAACAAAAATGCATTCATGAGATACTTGCATATTTAAAAATAAATAATCACTGCCTAAATACATGTTTTAAGACTCTTGGCAATAATGACCAATGAAGGTATTGTTCAAGAAACTACCTTTATCTTCATTTCTTTTCATTTGGATCATGTTAGTTTTCATCTTTTTTTCTTCCATAGAATCGTGCCCTTCCCTGGTATTCGTCTTTATGTTCCTTTGTGAAGCCTAAAATAAAACAAACAAACCAAACACCATTTCTTTGTTAAGTACAATCTTCTCATTTCTCACTATTCATTTTGTCTGGCTTTGGAATGCTTCAAGTTTCCTCTGCACTTTGGATTTATGTATTTACACTTTTTACATTTATGTTAGTCTTTCAACCCTTTCATTCCCCTTCTTTTTCTTCGTTTCCCAAAAATGCTTCCTTTTAAATGACTCACCATTGCATTTCTTCCCAGACTTGAATAGCCATTGGGTTGGATATGGTGAACTGGTCTATTAATTTGAAGTTGTGTTATGCTGTCTTAGTTCAGGTTACTTCTAATTTTGCTGAAGAATTTGTATGTGGCTGCAATTAATTTAATTTTAAAAACATTTTTGTTCTTTCCCTCTGTCCTCTTCCTTGCATTATCCAATCTGATATCCACCAGAACATTATCCTCTGATCCAAATTTTGCCCCATTCCAAATTTCAGTTCTTTTCTTTTTTCCCTCCTATTAGACTCATTTTGTTGCTAATTAAAATCACAGGCCTGGGTTCTCCACAGGCCATAACAATGGGATTCATTCAGTTGATTTTGAAGTGAGTTTTATCCTCTATTTACTAGAACAAATGAGATGGGAGGGGAATAGAGTACTGAAAAATAATAATTGTTTCAATCTTAAAACCAAATATTCCCTGCTGGTTATGAATACTTCTGGGATTCACTGTACCCTTATTTCATTCTCCCTTTGCTTTGCCTGTATTGACTTTTACCTATCATAGGCTTAAAATAGGGGTAGACAACTCAACAGCCTTGACCCAAGGCTTCTGGCTCCTTGACCTAATCCTTTCCCCCTACATCTTTTTAGCAAATGTTAGGTCCAAATTTACCACAAAACAAAGAAGTTCCATTTGACCTTTTTCTCCAATCTACTTGATATAGACAAAAGAGAGTGTGGTTTAGTTGGGCCCTGGAAGTTTCTCCAGATAGCATTATGGTCATGTCACAGATGCAAGATTTTCTTAGCATTCTTCACTCATGGAAAGCCATGGTGCAGGGAGCAGAGGATAGATTGAGAGCCCATCTCACAGCACACCAGAGAAAGCGGGTCCCTGAATAGAATGCACCACTGCCAAGATCCTCTCTGTGGTGCCCACCAGGTGTGAGATTTATGTGAGTACAAATGACTCTGCTCCCAAAATGAGATCTGTGGTCTTAGTTACAAAGCTCTGAAGCATTACACCCTACCCTAATTATACATGCAATGCAATGCATACTCTGCTTCAGATTATCAGACAAATAGCATTGCTGTTGAAATTGAAATAGCGTAGTGTTAAGGAGTCCCTAAGAGTTGCCTCTTGAGAACCTCCTTGTTGCTCAAATGTGGCCTCTCTCTAAGCCAAACTCAGCATATGAGTGCATTACCTTCCTCTCAGTGTGGGACATGACTCCTGGGGATGAGCCTCCCTGGCAACGAGGGATTACTAACAAATGCCAATGGGCAGAACAACTGGAAACGGACTCCGAATAAAAGGGGGAAATGGTAAAGACAAATGAGTTCATAGGGCTAAGAGACTTCAAAGTGAGTCAGGA
>PVKH010042655.1:0-10800 GCA_004027955.1 Chaetophractus vellerosus | reverse complement strand
AGTCCTAGAAGGCCAAAAGCTTTTTTTGCTGCTCTTGGCAGAAGGAACAAAGTGAAAGGCAATCTCCAGTGCTAAGAAAAATGCAGATATGAATTAATGGTGATTAAAAATTAGTAAATATGACTGGCTTCTTTATAAATAGCCCTCCTAAAAGTGCTATGGTTAATGGTTTAGGGTACAAAAGATATGATCAAAGCTGAAACCATAAAGAGGCTTTCATACTAGGAAAATAATTTATACAACAAAACACAAGCATAGTCATTCCAGCTGGCATGCTGTTATCCATCTTAATTATTGCGATAAATGGACCACTGGCAATCACTTTTAAAAAGACTATGGCAAACTTGAGGCTTACTAAAAGAACAGAAATAAAAGCTTTATATTAAAATAAAGTGATGATTAAATTGGAAATCAGGCCATAAGGCTGATGATACATTTTCACTGGGATAAACAAGGTAGCTTAGTCTTTGACAATTATATTTACCTGCCTTGTAAATTTCTTCATAATTTGATAAGCAACTATATAATTTGTGTACTACCCACACACTGAATTTTATAGAAAGTATTTTTCAACTAGAAATAAATAAAAAGTAAGAGAATAACTAAAAAACAAAAATAATAAAAACAAACAAAAAAAAATTAAAAGCAGGGCCTGCTGTGGTTTGGTTTGGTAGAGGATAAACTAATTGTGGACCTGCTGGTCAGTCAACATTGCTTTCTTCTAGCACAAAAGTTCTCAAAGTGTGGGCCCAGGACCAGCAGCAGCAGCAGCAATATGTGGAAACTTGTTAAAAATGAAAATTGCCAGGCCCCACATCAGGAGTCAGAAACTCTGGGGTTAGGGCCCAGCAAGTGGTTCTGGTGCACATCCATGCTGGAGAAGCCCTGCTCTTCCACAATGAAAGTGTCCTAGGGCAAGGGCTATTGTTCACTGTTGCATCCCCAGCACCTAAGCTAACCCAGTAGTTAATCCATGGTAGAAACTCAATAGATGTTTGTTGGGTGAATTAATTAGAAGGAAAACTTTTGTAAGTTGATTTAAAAAGATATTCCAAATCAATATTTTAGGTATTTTTAGTGCAGGCAAATAAATAGTCACTCACAGAACAGATTTTTTTTAAAAAAAAACTTCATTAATTTGGGTGGATACTTGTCCTCATTCAAGGTCAAAATATCTTTGAAAAGCAAAATGTTCCTCTAAAAGATATGTGACAGCAAGCTCCGCCCCATGAAGGCAGAGTGAGACCCTTCAGGGCTCCATCCCAGATATTAGGTTTGAACAACCAGCAAGACCTGGCAGAAACATCTTTCTCAAAGCTCTGGTAGACAGATAAAAAGAATGCAGTAACAGAGCAAGTGCCGAATCAGGAAAAAGGCTACTTAAAAGCAGTAGTAGCTGCCATGGACAGGGCAAAGCCGCCACGGGCAGGGCAGGTCACCCGTGAACAGAGCACAGCCAGCCACCCGCGAACTGAAGCAGAGCCGGCCGTGAACGGAAGCAGAAGCCGCCCACAAGAGGGGCAAAGCTGCCTGAGCAGTGACCAGTCTCAGCGTGTCGCCGCAGCGGCGGGGAGACAAAGCAGACAGAGAGGAACACAAGAATGGACACACAGCAAGAGCAAGCAGAAGGGTGGGGGGGATATGTAATAAATAAAAATAAATCTTTAAAAAAAAAAAAAGCAATAGTACCTGTTGGTGTGGTGGTTGGCCCCTCCCCCATCCCTCATCAGCTCAGAATGGTACTGAGCCTGCTGCCCTCCCCTTGTGAATGCCTGGGCCCAGCTCTGGAAGGAGCAGAATAACCCTCATACACATACTAGGTGCATGTATGTCTGGCCAAATCTGTCTGGGGGTGGCCTGAAGGACTCACCATCCCAGAACTTGCCCTGTGTATAGACGGCAGTTCACAGAACTCTCCTACAGAACACTGTGAAAGAACAGTCAAGTCATACTGCCTGGGACAAGGGATTACTGACTGTAGGACATACAGTGCAGTGCCCAGGACTGTGAGGAAATTGTTTCCTAGTGAAAAGGGGACATTTGTATCCACGTAAATAGGGGGATTCCTAGGGCCATAGTTGCATACCCGAGACAAGATGCAAGCACAGAAAGTATCAGGAAGGCCCCTGCCCTTTGGCCTGGAACTATGCTCTTAACGCTTTGCAAGGATAAACTCCAAATGAGAGCACTCACACAGTTCAATCTGCAAGGATTGAGAAGAGTGTTTTCTC
This sequence comes from Chaetophractus vellerosus, assembly GCA_004027955.1. Taxonomy (NCBI): domain Eukaryota; kingdom Metazoa; phylum Chordata; class Mammalia; order Cingulata; family Chlamyphoridae; genus Chaetophractus; species Chaetophractus vellerosus. Next base: position 8,569 of record PVKH010042655.1, on the reverse strand, counting down.
CCTTCCCCCCTTTTTTGTTAGCTCATGGCATTCAAGGAAAGCTCTGATATAACACTAGCTGGATACAATTTTAAGGAACAGACACCTCAGTCTAAATTCCAGCAATAACACATCAAAATATCAAAATATCCAAGTTTCAAAAAAGATTACAAAACAAACCAATAAACAGGAAGTGATGTTCCAGGCAAAGGGAGTAAATTAAAGCAATAGAAACCATCCATGAAGAAGACCAGGCCTGAGACATACCAGACAAAGACAGTTTTAAAAACAGTCCTAAGGACCCTCAAAGAGCTAAAAGAAAACTTGGACAAAGGACTAAAGATAATCAGGAAAATGATAGATGAACACAAAGAGAATATCAAGAGAGATGGAAATTATGAAAACGAACAAGAGATGAAGACCACAGTAACAGAAATTAAAAATTCCCGCAGGGTTTAAGAACTGTTCAAAGAAAGAAACAGTAAAATTGAAGATAAGCAATAAAATTATCTGGTCTGAGAAGGAGAAGGAAAAAAGAATTAAGAAAAGTGAACAGAGCCTGAGGAACTTGTGGGACACGGTGGTGGACTGAATTGTGTATCCCAGTTTGGATATGTTCTTGGTATTGGTATGCATTCTGGTGGGTATGGGCCCATTGTAAATAAGGTCTCTTCGAGATGTTACTTCAGTTAGGTTGTGGCCCACTGAATCAGGTTGGGCTTTAATCCAAGTTACTGGAGTCTTTTATAGGCAGAGTGAAAGTCAGGTGGAGAGAGAAGTCAGGAGAGGCTGCCATGTGACAGAAAAACCAGGAACCAAGGATCACTGGCAGTCAGCCCCAGAATGCCATAGTCTTCAAGCAGAAACCTCAAGTTTGAGCTTCTCCTAAATGCAAAAGCATGAACCAATAAATCCCCATTGTTTAGGCCAACTCATTGGGTGATATTTGTTTTAGCAGCTATGAAATTAAAACAGACATATCAAGCATGTCAATATGCACATTAGGGGAATCGCAGAAGGAGAAGAAAGAGAAAATGGGCAGAGAGAATATTCAAAGAAATAATGGCGGTCAGTTTCCAAACTTTAATGAAAGACTTGAATATACACATCCAAGACACTCAAAGAATTCCAAATAGGATAAACCCAAATAGACCCACAATGCAGCATATCATAATCAAACTGTCTAATGCTAACGATAAAGAGAGAATTCTGTCAGCCACTAGAGAGAAACAACATGCCATGTACAATGGAACCTCCAAAAGATTATGTGCCAATTTCTCATCAGAAACCATGGAGGCAAGACAGCAGTGGGAGGACATATTTCAAGTGTTGAAAGCAAAAATACTGCTAACCAAGAATTCTATATCTAGCAAAACTGTCTTTCAAAAATGAGAGAGATTAAGACATTACCAGATAAACAAAAGTTGAAGCAGTTCATCACCAATAGACCAGCCTTACAAGAGATGCTAAAGAGAGTTCTGCAGGTTGAAAAGAAAGAACACTGGACAATAGCTCAAAGACATATGAAGAAATAAAGATCTCCAGTAAAGGAAATGTCTGGCATAAATATAAATATCAGTATTGCTGGTTTGCAATCTTCTTTACTTCCTACAGGATCTAAAAGGAAAATGCATAAAATATAATGAGAAACCAAGGTTTTAGGACTCATAATGTTTAAACATGTAATTTGTGACAAAAACTACATGATGGAGGGGGAATAGAGGGGTATAAGGACAAGGTTTGGGTATACTATTGAAGTTAAGTTGGTATAAAAGCAAATGAGATTGTTACAGATTTAAGATGTTAAATTTAAGCCCCATTATAACTTAAAAAGATAAGAGAATATGCAAGCTGATAGAGACAGAAATTAGAGTATGGGTTATCAGGTGCAGGAGGAATGGGGAATTAATGTAAAATGGGTAGAAGGTTTCTAATTGAGGAGATAGGAAAGTTTTAGTAATGGAAAGTGGTAAGGTTACTATAAGGTAGTGAATGTGATTAATCCCACAGAATGGTATGTTTGGAAGAGGCTGAGATGGAAAAGTTTACATTGTACATATGTTCTCATAATTTAAAACAACAGAAAGACAAAGCAACTAAAGAGACATTGACAATTAAAATGCAATACATGATCTTGAACCAGATGTAAAAGGAAAGAAACCTCAAAGGACATTATTGGGACATATGAAAAAAAAAAATGGAATGTTAAATTTCTTGATCTTGATAACTGCTCTTATGGTGGATACATACATGAATATCCTTGTCCTTAGGAAATGTATATTGCAGTTATTAATGTCAAGGAGCATGATTTACACAGCCTACACTCAAGTGTTCAAAAAATGGATTAATAACTAGAGACAGGCAGAAAGGTACCCAGATAGATGGATTGATAGAATGATGGAGAGATAGCAAGAATGATACAGGAAATGTGGTGAAAGGTTAAAACTGGTGGATCTGGGTGTCTGGGGGTAAAGGGATATGTTGGAGTTTTCTGTATAGAGTTTGTATTATTTTTGTAACCATCCTGCATGTTTGAAAGTATTTCAAAATAAGTTTTTTTTAAGAAAAAAAATATGTGATAACCATTATATAAGTAAGTTAACTTTGAGTGGGTGCTTTGCTGTTTTTGTTTTTCTTGTAATTGTTGGGGAGAGGATTATTTGAGGAGAGGTTGGTCTTTAAAAAATGAAATCTGCTATAGTTGGCCTGTATTATTTTTTAATGTAATTTTAAGTTATACCTATAATTTCTCGTTATTCAACATAAAATAATACATTTTTATAAGTTTGTATCATAAAACAACTCTAACACTTTGGAAAGGTTCACTTTATATAGAGATGTATAACTCCTGCAAAAGATATGCTTTATTTCTCAAAAGTATTGCTTACAGAGAACAAACAAAATTCAAAACTTAAAACAAATAGTAGGATTTGTATTTGTAAACTCTAAGCTTATATTACCAATTAAATGAGGGAACAAATACCAAGAGGAAAATTTATGAATCTCAAGGAGCAGAGTAATAACCATCATCATTTCACAAAGGACAACTTTAGGAGACACACTTTATTGTATTTTTTGTTTGAATTATAAACTTGAGTAGAAAATGAGAAATCAGTCAAAATGATACATTATAACTGTAGCATGCCATTTGATTTAACCTCACAAAAATATTACTTTAAAAATTTCATTCAATTTATCTGCAATAGGAAATCTGTTACCATGAGCTAAAAATTGGCTGAAAGCCCACAAACAAAAGCTATTAAATTCTTAAAGTCACCTAAACATATATATGTGTGTGTACTATTTACAAAAATCACTATTGCATATGGCTAAAATATAACAAAACATGTAATGAAACTGATAAGAAATGAATTCAGAGGCCATGATCTTCAGAAAAGAATGATATCTCATGAGGGGGCAATCTCTTTAGTCCCAAATGCCACCTGCGGTGATAACCATGCATTACTGAAGAGGAATGCAAATGAGAGAAAGAAAATTAGAATTTAAAGAGAGAGAGCAGAACATGGAAGATCATTGGCACCAAAGGAAGGGGCCAAAAACAAAACAAACAACAACAACAACAACAACAACAAAAGAAATAGAGGACCAACAGTGGAGAAGCAATGTTTGCACCAGGTTTGATCTCCTGCTTAGGAGGTATTGCTGAAGAGTGTCACAAAATTTGATTGATTTCAATCTATTACAAATTAAATTCTATTAAAAAACTTGACTGTTATTAATGTCTCTACTCGTATTTTGGTTCCATCACTGAAGGAGCAGCCTAACAATTCCTAAGTGCTTTTGCCCCATTTCTTTCCTCTGCCTTCTCCAATTTTAAGACCTTGCTCAATCATTCTCCATTCCTTTCCAAGTTCACTTCTGCCCCCTTTGTCTTACTTATTCTTTCCTTTTGACCCACAAATATATTCAGATCTCTTCTCTTCTCAAGATGATCAAGCATCCTATCTCCTTCAACTATTTCTCATCTGTGATCATCACTAGACTCCATTCTTTCTGTGCATTGTACTCTAATTTGTGCAGCTGCCAAATTGTCTTAAATATTTTGAATGCACACACTGTATCTTACTCATCTTTACTCAGCACAATAGCTATACGCAATGGCTTGTTCAAAATAGATGTCCAATAAATATTTGTTTAATTAAGTGATATAAAAAGTGTAGTAAGCAAGTATTATTTTGTTTGTCCAGACCTTTATGCTAATACATGCCCATTTTTCTGGAAACTGTTCAGAAATTTCCCCAAACATAGTTGATTATTCCTATCACACATGACCCATGCTGGGCCAATCAGAATCCCTTCTCTGTGAATTTGGAATCAGTTCTCGGTAAACCTGCTGACTGGTTTTGTGGAATGGAGGAGAACTAAACCCAGGAGCTATAGTCCACCATATGGCCTGAGAATCAGAATATGCTAGTCTGGAGAGAGAGAAAGAGAGAAAGAGAGAGAGAGAGAAATAAGGTCAATAAAAAGCAGAGCTAAGAAATGGAGACAGAATTGACAGTGTTCCATGCTCTTGATTAAAATTAGTTCCTAAATCTTAAATTCTAGCTGCATCATCTTCCTACGATATAGAGGTTTCTTATACCCTTATAATATATGCCCTGTTTTTGCTTAAGCCAGATCCTGTAAGCTACTGTCACCGTAATAAAATACTCTAAATAAAACAGTTGCCAGATTCATGGGTCATATTGAGTTCATTTCTTTTAACTTAATAATGAGAAAAACATTTTCAAAGCTAATTACTGAATAAAGAGAGCTGATGAATGAAAGCGACTTGAAATTAGTACATGCTCATGCTACACAAGTATGCAAAAGTAACAATTTAGCAAGGAAAAATGTCTGCCTGTGGAAAGTAGGAGCATATTTGTTGATGTGGATTTCTATATTTCTGTTTATTCTCCAAGAACAAAAAGTCCTAGATAGATTTATACTATACAATGTATAGTTAACTATAGATACTATATTTACTTTTTCAATGTATGGAACATGATCCTGAACAAGTTCCATGGAAGACTATTCAGCCTAAAATGTGAAAAGGTACTCTGTTGTGGTCAGCAAATATATTTTTAATGGAGGGATTTGAAAGGGTCCAAAGTAATCGTTAAAATGTTTTAATAGCACAAACCCTTTGTTAATAAGTTGTCAGGAAGGTCATTTTATTAAACCTCCAATCACATATGCTGATTGTTAACTTGCGGTAGGCTTTGGACATAATTTTGTGGCATGAGATGGATGCTTTATTTACTGTGCTTCCAATTATACAGTTATGAAAAAATGCTGTGACTTGTACCATTATTGCCTGGCCTGCATTTGTTTCGCCAATTATCAAACTACTTCTACTTTCTACATTAATAGAAAGTATAACTACATTGAATAAAACCTTACAAGGCCACTCTGATGAATTCAGAGAAGGCAAAGGTAATCTCTGTAAGCTACTGAGTTATTAAATAATTTTCCAAATTATAGTCATTGGCTTGTCACATTCTCTGTGTAGCTGCAATCTATAGTTAATCTTAAAATGGAAAAAAGTCACTTCCCAGCCTAAATGACTTTGCTCACGTCAATAAGGTGCATGGGTTCCAGAAGGAGATAGTAGAGCTATACAGTTCTAAATGTATATAATGTAACTGTGAAATAAGGAAAATAATTTTCAAGTGTAGTTTGTGGAATGTTTCGCGTCTTGTATTTTCTTAAAAACAGTGGTAACTTATTAACAAAACCTCTGCGACAAAGGTTTGTTTTTACAAAGTCAGTCTAGGTTAAAGAAGTCAAAGTAAATCATCCCTGAGGCCTCAGGAATGGAGATGGCAACAAAGAAGCAGAGAAGTTTCCATGTGCCTCTTGAAGATGGAGCTAGGGATTTAGAAAAGCCTATCATCTGGGAATAAGAGTAGCAGCTTCCAAACCGTAACTATGTGCCTTCTGCAACAGTGAACTGTAAGTAAATGCTGAAGAAAGGGTGACATACTCCGTGCAAAGATGCCCGGGCAACATAGGATAGGGTGGGGTAGGATGCTGTGGGGGCTTCCCTCATCCCTCAGAAGTCCAATTAGGTACAGACATTTCAGATACAGACAAACGTACATAATGAGTCATGTGTTACTGGCACACTTGTAAAAGAGGAACTAAACACAATCAACCCACTGCCTCAAACATTTCTGTGCTTTCTTAATGGGTTCAATTAGCTAAGAATTAAATTTAATTCTTCCAGCTTAGGTGTTTTATATGCTATCCATTATATGGAAAATGGTCATGACCATGCTTGGCAAAAGTGTCATAGCACTCTGGCTACTTATGTGACATTCCAGAGGAAATGGACTAGAACTATTTTGTAAAAACACACAAAGCCTTTTAGTTTGGTCCTGCAGCTGTTAGATTGCTATTGCAAGTTGAGAGGATTCATAATGCCCTTAATATTCATCCAAGGTCATAAACCAAAAGCGCTTTTCACTTACGTCAGCCCAGCTTCCACGCTTGACAAGTGAGGTCAGTTAAAATATTCTAAAATTGTGGATTACAAGCAGGTGTTCATTATATTCTTAAATGAGAAAAAATACATTTCTACTTACTATTTTAATTTTAGTATCTTATTCTTTAGGTCATTTATTTAAAACATGTTTACATATGATTTAAAGTCTAATTTAATTTGAATTTCCTTTTCCCTTGCTGTGAATAAAATGTCAGATACAAAGAAGGACTTACAAATCAGAAGAATTTGGATTTCTATATGCCAGAATACAATATGAAAGTAAGACACCATTACCTGAACTGCCAGCATCTGAGTCATTTTATGAGTGATGTTTCTGAAAAATGCCAGAGATAATAGCTATATGGAGATCGTGGCCAAGAAGTGTCTCTTTGAATCAAGTGAGTTATAGATATGTTTTGCAAGAAACCATACTAAAAAAGAATCAACCTTGGTGTTGCAAAGATTTCAGTGAGGGTTAACTCTATGTCTCTGAGAATTTAGCCCTGTTAAATTCCTCCAGTGAATCTCCCATGAAAATATAAGATTTAATTTTCTTCCATTCTTCCAAGCAGACTAACAAAAATGTTTTACTTTTAAAAGTATCAATTTTTGAAATTTTTATGGTTGGTGAATACAAAATTTCTGCATTGTGTGTAGTTAGGTTAGTTCTTCAAATATCCCTGAGGCCTCCAACTTCCATTAACAAGGGGTTACCTATTCAATGTACCAGGCAATAAATAACAATACTATGAATATTAATGACTAATTCCCCAAATTTAGAATTACCTATATTCAAGTGAGCTTAAAAAAAATTTTGGCTGATATGAATTCCAAAACATGCAGGAATACTGCAAGTATCTTTATGGTAACAGTAGGTTTCTCTTGTTTTTATTTGTTTTGTTCTGTTGTATTTTTATTTATAATGCAGCAATATAGTTCTAAAGGCAACAAAAATCAAATAATCCAAATCTGGATAAAATATATCATTTGTATTATATATGTGTTTGTATAATGTATTTTATTTGTAAACATTACTGGACTAGTAAACATTACTAGACTTGTAAACACTAGTTCTCCAGCATCTCAAGTCAAACATCAGATTGAACAATGTTAAATGACTGTCTTGACAATAGGAATTCTCAAAGTATATATGTATTGTAAACTCTCAGAGAGGGTAGTATCATGCAGCAAATCCCACATGAATTTGACCATAGTCTAACTAATGGTATTCACTAGAATTTGAGACTACTACTCCAGGACTGATATGCCACATGCTTCTAAAATAATCCATTCCTTTAAGAATAGTCCAACCACCTTTAATTTCAAAAAACTATTACTGATACAAAATTTAAATTTCTCTTATTAAATATTTTCTTCTAATATTAACTTGCCTGTGAATATATGTGGATCTCTTTTCATTAAACAAAATATGCTCTTTTGTTAGCCATAATATCTATTTGGGCAATTTTTTAGTAATCATTGCATAGACTTACATTTTCACATTTGCAAATCACTTCAAAACAATAATCAATATACAAACTATGCATCCTCTTATTAAATGTGATTTAAACTTAAATGTGAATTAAAAAAAATTTTTTTAAAACACCAATGAAAATGAAGGATCATTTTAAATACGACATGTTTGTAGAGTTCATTGTAATATATCAGAATGCTTTCATTTGCCTAAGGGCAGAAAATAGAAATAAGGAGCATATATCAATGAATACAATTGTTATTCTAAAATTTCACAATTATGGAAAACACTACATTTAATTAAAATTTTCATTTCTCAATTCAAAAGAAAATAAGTTATTACCTGAGAAGATGTAGCCTTTCTACTGTTTTGGTAGTATCATTGCTGTTAAAATAATTTTGCACTACTTGTTTATTTAAAAATAAGACACATACTATAAATATTAAATATTCATATCCCATGAAAGTGTATATAATAAAAAACAAACAAAAAAACAGATGTGCCTCCTATTTCAAACTACCATTCCCTCTTCCAGAGATAGCCAGTAATAAATGTTCCTGTTGTTTCTCAGGAAAAAACTCTATGTATACAAGCATATAAGTGATTGTGTGTGTTTAAATACATAT
>PVKH010042654.1:0-10308 GCA_004027955.1 Chaetophractus vellerosus | reverse complement strand
CGAGCTCTTTATCCACTGAGCTATCTAGCCGGGCCCTTTCAGTTTTCTTTTAAGTGGGAGCCACTGATTTTCTAAGTTAGTCACTTCTCATAAGGTAAAAACAGTTCACTGAGCTATTTTTTTCAGGGACTGAACTATCTAATCATATATCATTAAAAGATATTTCTACTATTGGTATCCCCCCTTCCCCATCCCTAGAATTAGGGAGCTGAAAGGCATACAGGTTTTTCTTGTCCCTCTTGAGGTCTAGCTGCCATGTCTGATGTACCAGTTCTGATTAAATTATTCTGATTTGAGCTTTTGCTTTGATAATTTAGTTTAGTTAGATCCTCATACAAGGAGGCAGGCAGCACCTAGCCAAAAAGTTACTGTATGTCCCTTTCCCATGTTTTTATGATGAATTAGAAATTTCACAAGTAAAGCACTTAATCCACTTCTACCCCCAAATATCCCTCATGGAGGTGTTCTATGGGCTTGAACAAAATTGTTTTGGAATTAGCAGTGAGGGAAGGTGGAGGCTAAATCCCAGTTGCTTTGGATGCCCATATCATCATGAGGCTACTTTGATCCCACAGGTTTTGGTGGGGTTTCCTTGATTCTTTAGCCTTGCCACAGCTTCTCCTGACTGGGCTCAGGGATGTGTTGGATTCTGTCTCGGCCACTCCACTGTGGATTGTAAATATTTCTACCTAGTACATTTAGGGTCTTTAGGAGATCTTGCCAGCATCTTACACACAGTTCAAAACTAGCTCTAGGGCATCTTTTCCACTTGCTATTTTATGCTTTCCCAAGAATTTCCCACGTTCCTCTACCAAATGGGAGCATCTGCCGAGAAAGTCAAGTGAATGCATCAGAAAATAATATAACCCAGAGGGTCAGTTCAGCCAGAGTTCAGGGTGTCACCCAGTGGGGAAGGGGTGGTTGTGTGGGGGTGCAGACAGGTGAGAGATGAGGCTGGAGCAGCAGGCAGGAACTGCAAAAGTGCTTGAGATGACAAGAAAGGAATTTGGACTTAACCCTGAGGGCACTGGGATGCCAGTTAGTGCTTTAGGTAGGATAGTGTATGACATTCTTGCCCAATACACCGAAGCATGTCTGAAACCAGAATACCAACCCGCTTTTTTAGGTAGGTCACTTCTCCTTATGAACAATGCAAATGAAGGTCTTACAGAAATATCTCTAATCAGTATCAGACAAACACCAATCAGGTTCTTTGTGTTCTGGCTCGGTAGGATGCTATTAAAATGATTGAAAGCCAGACCCGTGCATCATGCCAACACTAGCCCTGACCTGTCATGACAATCTTCTCTTCCTCTTTTGTCTCTCAGCTCAGCATCGCTGAGCATCTAAAAAAAAAGGAATATCAGAACTTTAACTGCGGCATGGCATAGATTCGTTTTTGAAAACCCAGATTGGAAATATGCTGTTGTATCTACAGCAAAAACTGCTGGTGATGATTAATATTAATATGTACTGGCTGTGCTAGAAGATGAGGCATGACCAGATACCTGCAATGTGCATGAGAACATGTCATATTTTAAAAGCTTTTTTGCCATGCTGTATTATACAGAGTAGGATGATACACCTAAGAGACTGCTTTTGTCCTTAATATACATCTAAGAAACTGAAGGAGGGTAAATGTCCCATCATATATAAAAATATATATAACATATTATTATAATAACTATATATGTAATATATATGTAATATATATACTGTGTATAAAATAAATACATATGCATGTAGAATTTAAACCCATTATGTATTATAAATATACATATTTAACGCATAGGTAGTATATATTATATAAATATATACATACATAGAATATACCACAATATAGTTTACATTATATATATTATCTGAATATGTGCATGCCTGTATATATATATTATGTGTACATGACTTTTTTGAACCTGTCTCCTCATCTATAAAATGAGGATTATAATTCCCAACTCAAAGATTGGTTCTGAGGATGAAATAATTTATATAAGTAGTGTGCTTAACACAAAGCCTAGCATACAGGAGAAATGCAGGTGCAGTGAGTTTCCTTTCCCTAATAAGTAAATGTTAAAACCAAATACATGGGAGCACATGTAGCTCAGTGGTTGAGCAACTGCTTGGCATGCATGAGGTCCCGGGTTCAATCCCTGGTACCTCCTAAACAAACAAACTTAAAAAAAAAAGAAAAGAAAAGTAAATAAACAAAAATAAACCAAATACATGGAAATTTAAGCATGTAGAAAATTTTGAATATGTATTACTTTCAATGATTAGTAGAGAAAAAAAATCAAGGATCATATTTATCTTTCCAAGTGAGGAATTTTAATTTATTAGTAAAGCAAGTCCTCAAAAATAATTGAGTTAATTTCTAATAAGTCTCACCTCTTTCTATAGCACTTACTTAACATCACCAATAAGTATTCAGAATCAGGTATTTCATTTTCATCCAAAATTTCCACTCCAGATCTAAGTCCAGATCTAGATATAATCATCTTTTTTTTTTGAGATGTCTATACTTTGTGAAATTTAAATATTTTTAGTTTTTCTTTCATTACATTTTTGGAATCTAAATTGGTATATGCAAACATGTAATAAGAATTATTATTCCATGCATGGGGTGGCTTAAAGAAAACTTCGAATTCTTGATGCTGCCCCCATCAAGAGGAATCTTGGTGGTTTCTGTGACAGCTTGACAAAATGCCTGCCATGGAAGTAATACTGTACTGGTTTCCAGGCTCAAGTCTGAAGAAACTAGCGGTGTCCATGTCCTGTCTCTTAGCACAATGTCTCCAGAAGCCCTAAACTATCACGAAAAACATCTGACTACTCTGAGACAGCCGTGATGGAGCGGTCACTGCTGGGCGCTCCACTTGACCGTCACAGCCTTCTGTCCACCCCTGCCAAGATTCCAGGGAAGTGAGTAAAGCCATCCTCTAACCTCGCTCCAGCCAACCCACCAGCTGAATACCACTGCCAGATCCTCAGGGAAATTTGTTACACAGCAATAGGCAGAACAAAGGATCGAGACAGAGAGTGAAGTAGAACGTGTTTCTCTCCTTGGTGGGCATGTTAGTGTGGGTTCAGAGAAGATTTTAGGATCTCTAGTAAGCCAGACTGAACAATGTGAGCTTAAGAATAAAACCACAGTATTTTTAGCAGCTAGGATAATTTCATAAGTATTGTTTGAACGTCTTACAGAAGCCTGGGAACCTTTCATGTTCCACACTGATTTAAAATGTGGTTCCTCTTAAAATTATTCATAGTGCCAGAAGATTATTATGACTATCTGATTCAGACCTCTAAACTTTACTTGTGAGACTGTAAGCATAAGTAAAGATCAATTTTATTTAAGTGGCAAAATGTTTCTGAAATAACTACCATTGAACATATTCAATCTAATACCATTTTCTGTTAAAATTATGGTTCAGGCATGAGTGATAAATTTTGTGGAACACAAAATGCTACTAAAAGCCATGCCCATATCTGAGAAAATGGCATGCTCCTTCCATTCTGATCAGATGACTGTGAAAATGTTTCTTAAATTATGGCCTAACAAAAAATAGGGCAGAAATCATTAGTATATTTTGAAACATCAGTGAATTTTCAAAAGGTGAACACGTGGGTAACCTCCACGCATAAAAGAACTTTCTAGTTCCCCTAAAGGCCTCTCTTATGCTTTCTCCAAAAGTAACCACTTACAGGACTTCTAGTGCTGCCACTTATTTATTTTCACTTTTTTTTGAATTTTATATAAATGAAATCATAGCCTGATTCTTCGGTCTGTCTTTTTTGGCTCAGCTGTAAAGCTGAAATTTATTCATGTTGCTATGTGTAACAGCTTGCTTATTCTCATTGCAGTATGGTATTCCATTGTATGGAAAGAGCATAATTTATTTATCCAGTCTGCTGCTGGTAGACATTTAGATTTCTCAGTTCCACCTGTTGCAAGAGTGCTATTTTGAACATTTGAATATGTTTTTGGTGCAAATATGTTTGCTATGTATGCAATTGTGTTAACATATACCTAAAAGAGCAGTTTTTGAGCCATAGGCATGTTTATCTTTATAAATAAAAATTATCAGTTTTTCCCAAGTGATTTTATGATACTTTCAGCAGCAGTGAAATCCACATCTTGGCAGCCCTTGACATTGTTAGTATCCTTAAATTTAGCCATTTGATGAGCATGTGGTTTTAATTTGTTTCATGATGACTAATTAGATTGATCACATTTTCATATGCTTATCAGCAATTCAGGTATCTTTGTTTATGAAGTGCCTGTTCAAGCATTCTGAACTTTAAAAAAAAAAAATTGGTTGCTTTCTTTGTCTTAGATTTTTGTAGAATTTTTGAAATTTTTAAAATTTTTTGTAGAATTTCATCATCTGCATGTGTTGTAAATATCATCTACTCTGGAAAAGTCTTATCACTTTTATAATGGAGTTTTTGATAAACAAGCATTTTTTATTTTAATGTAGACTAATTTAGTCAAGGTTTTCTTTTGCATTTTTTAATAAATAAAATATTTGTGTAGAACACATTTTCTAGAATGTTTATTATTTCACCTTTAAGTTTATGATGTTTGAGCAACCTGAAATTAATATTTGGGTATGGAGTGAGATATTGGCAAAAATGTGTATTTTTCCATTTAGCTGTCTGATGGATCCAGTACTATTTATTGAAAAGACTGTCTTTTCCTCCCTGCAGTGTAGTGGTACCTCTATTATAAATGAAGTGATATTTCACATGTGAGTCCATTTCTGGAAAATGTGTTCTGTGCCATTAGTCTATTTAACTCTCTTTGCAATAATGCCATACAGCATTAAACAGCGTAGCTTTATAAGTGATGAGAGTAAGACCTCCAGCTTTTTTCTGCTTCTTCAAGATTTTCTTGTTTTTTTGTAGACTTTGGCATTTGTACACAAACTTTAGAATATGCTCATCAAATTTCACAAAAGTAATGGCTTTTTATTTGAATGGCTTTTGACTTTACAGTTAACTTAGGAGACATGGTTACCTTTAAAATGTTGTCTTGATCCATGAATATGGTATATTCTTTCATTTATTTAGATGTTCTTTATTTTCTCTCAGTAATGTTTTGTTGTTTTCACTGAAGAGGTCTTACATGTAATTAGTTAACCTTATTCCTAGGTAGTTGCATATATTTATGATGTTAACTTTAATTATTTTATTGTTTATAACTGGTATATAGAAATAGAATTAAGCATAACTTATCAATCCAATGAACTTGCTAAATTCACTTACTAAATTTAAGACTTTTTATAGTCTTTTAAATTCCCATGTACACAATCATGACAGCTGTAAATAATGAGAGGTTTTTCTTTCTTTCCAATTCATTCACTTTTTAATTCTTTTTCTTGATTTATTGCACTGGCTACAACCTCCAGTATAGTGTTGAGTAAAAGTAGTGAGACTGGGCATCCTTGTCTCATTACTGACTTCAGGGGGAAAGTTTTCAGTATTTTACCACTGAGAATTATGTTTGCAGTAGTTTTGTTCTTAGCTACTCTATCAAATTAGAGGGTTTTTGTGTGTTTTTAAAAATATTTAGCTACTCTTTAACAGAATAACTTTCATTTGCTAAGCATGTTTATCATGAAAGTACTTTTTGATTATTTGTGTGTTTGTTGCCTTTACTGGGCTAGCGTTGTGATTTCCTGTGTTTCATTATAGTGGTAAATTACATTGATTTTCAAATATCAAATATCAAATTGAACTTATGTTTGGGTGTGATATTTTCATATATTTCTAGATCTGATTTGCTAATATTTTGCTTATGACTTTCGCATCAAATGTCCTATTTGACTGGCCTATAGTTTTCCATTCCTGTATTCCATCAAGTGCTGGTATCAAAGTTATGCTGGTTTCATAAAATGTGATGTGTGTGACAGGGTGTTTCCTCTTTTTCTATTCTCTAAAAGTGCTGGTATCAAAGTTATGCTGGTTTCATAAAATGTGATGTGTTGACAGGGTGTTTCCTCTTTTTCTATTCTCTAAAAGAATGTCCCTTTTTCTGATTGGAATAATTCACATGGGAAGCCAACTGAACCTGGAGATTCTTTTCTGTGGTTGTTTCAACTACCAATCTAATTTATAAATAAATATTGAACTATTCAGATTTTCTAGTTCTTCCTATGTTAATATTTGTAACAGGGTTTTCTAGGAAATTGTCTGTGGACAATTTCTATGGGAATCCCCTGTATTTTCCATATAACATTTATGTAATTGAAAGCTTCTTTAAAAATAAAGAAAAAAAATCCCACTTCATTCCGTTTATAAACTTCTGTTAGTTCCCCATTTCCTACATGATCAAACCCAAAGTTTTTATTTCATCATTTAAGGCGTTTTACAATATGGTGTCAAGGATCTCTCCTGCCCATGTTATTCCCTGCTATTCCTTACCATCCATCCATTTTTCCCAAATTCTTTAAAGTTTTAGCCTGCCTAGAATATAGAAGAGAAGCCTATTTCTTAACTCCTTGCTTTTGCATGTGATTTTTTTCTATTTATCAAAAATGTTCTCCTCTTCCATGCCATGCTTTTCCTTGCAATAGTTTAAAGCAAAGCTCACTTTCCATGTCTCTGTTAAATCACCCCTTGCAGAGTAAATTATATTGCCCTAAATGTATTGATAACACTGTTTCATATCATTGTATTTAATTAATTCATATCACTGCTTCCTCAAAGGCAGAGACTGTGTTTTACTTATCTTTGAGCCAACAGTACCTAGTACAATTCTCGGCTGAGCAAGAGTTCAATTATTATGTTCTGAATGATTGGATGCATCCCCATTAGATAATCACAGCCAATTCATGGACTAAGACACACTAACACAGAGAGAACTCCATATAACTTTCCGGTTTCTGTATATCTCAGGGTTACCTGGTATTCAAAATAAAAATCAAGAGAAGAGAGATGTGCCTCAAATCCCACCTCTCAATAAATACCTAAAAATTCCTTACTGCTGGGCTCCTCCGCCTCTGATAGTTTAGATTAACATGTCTCAGTGTATGTTCCATGGCCCACCTCCATCAGTCAGGTGCAGGAAAGCACAGGGCCTGAGCATCTGCATTTCTGACTAGCATCTAAGGTGATGCAGATGTTAACTTTTGAGATCCATGTGCTTAGAAATAGCCTTTCGGATAATGCTTACAAATGGCAGCCCTGGATCTACGAGCAGAGTTATCCTGTAGAGTCTATGGCCCTGGAATCTCACTCTGGCTTCCATTCCTTCTGAGAGGGTGTAGGGCAGTCTGAAATTAGACATCCAGAAGTAGAGTAGTCTGAAAGGTTAGCAGCAGGCAGTTTCAGTTGAAAATGGGGTCTATATAAGAATCCATCAGAGATCAGGACTAGGGGAGTCATGAAGGAAACTGTGTCCTCTTATTATGGTGGACATCTTTCACACTGGGTGCCAACCCTGAGTGACTCCTTGGTTCTTGTCCATTCTACTTTAATCATTATGTTTCCACTTGCAGTAGCATGAGTATGACCCAGAAAATGGTATTTATAGGTCTATTTTCATTGTAAGAGAGGTTACAGAACAATCTTTGAGGGCCAGGACTGGCCTTTCATGGTGGACCCCATGAAAATTAGAGGAAGCAGTGCATGAATTCTTTCCTCTCCATCCAAGGCACAGTGGCTACATGGATTCTGTGAAATTCTAGTAAACTGGGGTACAGAAAATTTTGTCCTGCTTTAAAAAAAATCTATAAGGAAAAGATCTGTTTCTTGCCTTAATCCCACTTAAACAATGTGAGCAATTTTATTCTACCCCAGAGATTTTTAATTAAAAAGTACCCTTTTTTGGTAAGTCCAATAAGTTAATGTCAGAGAAGGTCAGTGAATGACACTAATCTGCATGGTAACAGAGGAACTCAGCTGACTTACTGGTAAATAAAGTCAGAACAAAGTAAAAATCCTCTGTAACCCTGTGTAAAACACAAACCAGAGGAATATTTCAGTGCTCACTTAATTATAATGATGATGCTATTTTATTTCTTCACTATAAATATCACTCCAAACTCATCTTGGCTTCCTGATGTTTGGATGCTCATAGCTGGATGTATAACTGCAAAGAGGGAAAGTGCTGAATTTGGAACCACACTGTTGTTTGAATGATTGGAAAAGTGTAGTCCCTGGGACATATGCTGAGATAGCAAGAATTGATCCATTCACAGATGGAGCTCTTGTACCAAAACAAATTCATAAGTGAATTCAAACTCACAGCTATAAAGCCTCATTTCAAATCCAGTTGTCTAGCAATCCTACTCTGAAACAAATTTACAAGTAGGCCAACAAAGACCGTGTAGTAAAATTGCATAGAAATTTCTAGTATGAGAGACTACTGTAATCATTATCAAGTTGAATTACTCAATAACAACGGAGTCAGCCTTCCATAGAAGAAATACACTGAGCAAAACAATGACAATTGTACGTTAGCAACAGGTAATATCAAGATACCATAATAAGATGTAGATTCCCTGCAAATTCTCTCACGTTCTGGGAGTGATGGAGCTTTGGAAAAATGGTGATAGCATAAATGGCATGGACCTCACACTTCCCTATAACATTAAAAGGATCCCCCTGAGGTTAGTAGATACCAAAGAGTGCTTAGCACGAAGGGTATAGGTTTATCTGAAGCCAACTGCACAGTCCAAAAATCTCTAAAATATAACATGTCAGCAGCACTAAAATTTTCAACGAAGGGAGAGAGACCTCAGTGCTCAGGAAATCATGAATTGCCCAAGGCCAATTCCAAGACAAAATTTGTTCACCTGGAATGATATTAATATTTTGTCACAGTAGATTCTTTCTTCTCAAAACATTGTGAAAGCAAATATGTTAGAGACACTAGAGGCAATTCTCTGATCAGTGGCACAATATTCATCTTCCTAAAGTTATGATAGAACCTAAATATTAATTTAGTTAATTTCATAAGTGAATCAAATACGAGGTATCTGACACGAGTCCCAGCTGCCACGAGTTGAAATGTAAGGCTGCGCAGTGATCGTTTCAAACCTTACGTGCATCAGAATGCTCACGTCACGGTCATGGTGTAAGGCAGTGGTTGTCACCCTGGTAGCACGTGCTGGGAGCTTTAAAAAGTACCGATGCCTGGGCTTTCACCCCATGCCCATTCTTATTTAGTTGGTCTGGGGTGTACTCTGGATACCAGTAAGTTGTGAAGCTTCCCAAATGATTCTAATGTACTCCCAAGTTTGCAAACTGCTGGCGCAGGGCACTCTACTCAACTTTGGTTACTCATTAAAATCACCTTAGGAACCTTAAAAAAAAAAAACCAACGTAGCCTGGGCCCCATCTCAGAACAACTAAAAGGGGGGCCATTTCTGGTATAGGTATTTTTAAAAGTCTGTCTAGGTCTTTCCATTTTGCAACCAGGATTGAGAATTACTAGTAGAATGTTAGCTTTCTCATGCCTTAAATGCAATTTAGTAGCTTTCCAACTTAAAATCCTTTTAGTAAATTCTCACTTGTAAAAAAATATATATTTCTTTTTGGTTTCAAGGAATCTGTTCTTTAAAATAATATTACCTATTATTTCCTAAATAACTATATATATTTACTTTACTATGGATTGGAATATGAAGGATACAAAGGAAAAATGCCTAGACTTGCCTTCAAAACCTGACGAAGAGGTTACATTGAACCTGAATATTTTCATCAGAATTCCAACATCAGAAAAATATTGGCAAAAAGACAAAGGGGATTTTTTTTTTTCATTCTAATTTGTAAAACTGGGACAGATGATTCTTGTCCAGGGCTCTGTGAGTAGAAAAATCTTTCCTCCAGGAGATACTGTCACTCAGCTGTTTAAATCCTAATGTGCTTGAAAAAATGCTGATGTGCTAGATATTTTTTTTTTTTACTCTCTGAAGGAGTCAGTTATGAAACATCTAAAAATGAAGCGTGAAACAAAAGCGAGAGTTAACTTATAATTGCTCTGTTGAAGCATTTCATGCAAAACCTGACAGATTGGTGATTCCATTTGCAAATCTCGAAATTTGAAAATCAGCAATTTTTAGGTGTGTGGAATCATTATGTCACCATATTTGCAAATGCCAAGTAGATTTTGAGCAAATGAAAGAATGAATAAAAGACCTTCTATTGATATCTTAGGTACCACACACATCACAGGGTGCCTTTATACTCTTTTCCTTTTCTAACATAATACTGATACCATTTCTGTGATTCAGGAATTTATTATACATGTTTTTAAAATGAGAAAACAGAAGCCTGTAGACGTTAAGGAACTTGATCTCAGGT
>PVKH010042653.1:0-10801 GCA_004027955.1 Chaetophractus vellerosus | reverse complement strand
TTGTAGTACTTTGTTATGGCAGCTCTTTAGAAAGCTAATACAGCAGTCATACGTCTTATTGCAGTGTGTGCAGGTAGTTGCCCCTGAAGGAATATTTTGAGTTGAATTAAGGCTGCATATTATGCTTTTACATTTGAAAGCAGTTTCAGAATATATTAAACCTAAGATGAAATAAATTGTGAATAGCAGAACAATATGTACAGCATATAAACTATGATGACACGTTTGTAGCAAAGAAAAGAAAACTAAACTGCAAAACCGCAAAAAGCAATACTATGTATTTTCCGTGGGTGCACACATACGTACACATCAATCCATAGAACAAGTACGTAAGGTTGTATACCAAACTGATGACAGCATTGCCTCGAGATGAAGGGTGGAAAGCTCAAAGAGGGCATGCAAATGCTGATGATAGTCTATGGATTAGTTTCAGCAGCATGTGAAAGTCAAATTAATAGTGACCTATCCTCTCAAATAAGGCAAGTCTGGTGGTAGGTGGTACACGTATGAAGATTGTAAGGATATCAGGACATATTCTCCTTTTAGAATTCTACTTTTTCATCACTAGAATGTGGCCCTTGTTCTCATGGCCCAACATTACTGCTAGATGTCCAGTCATCACTTCTGAGTTCTAAGACGTGGGTTGGAAGATGGAAAGAAAAAGGGAATACAGCACATGAGCCAGTTATCCGTTATGGCCACTTCCCAAATGCTCTCATATTACATTTCATCTATAACTTTTTGGCCTGAATTTAGTCACGTGGTGAATTCTAGCTGCAAGGAAGGCTGGAAATTGTCACTATTTCACATGGTCATGTCTCCAGTTAAAATGAGGGGTTTGTTTACTTAGTCAGAAAGGGGGCTTGGATATTGGGATAGGGACCTGATGTCTTTTGCCACATTTTTAATGTAGAAAAAGTGTTTATGACATTTTCAAAATTGTGTTTAACTTACTTTCAGACTATTATTTTAACACAAGGGGAGAAACCAGAATATCTTTTCTAAGCCTACTGTGTCAGGTGAAAAGAGCCTCAGACACTTACAGAAAACAGCTTTGTGACTCAGGCTTATAACCTCCTGAGCTCCATGCCACTTGACAACCATTTAAGGCCTGAATTCTGTCCTTTTCTTGTTTGTGTTTCACTATCATGACTCACCTCACCCTGCATTTGTGGATTGCATAATCTTTCTTTTTTGGGGGTTCATAAAAGAACTTCAAACAGTCACAATCACTCTTACAGGAATTTCCAGCCTGTTGACCTGCCCCATGGTTCTTGAACTCAATAGCTTTTTTAGTTTTGCCAAGGTTGCTATAACAAATATGAAAAACTGTTTTGTTTACACAACAGGAACATATTGTCTCATAGTTTGGAGGCTAGAGCTGAAAATCAAGGTGTTGTCATTCCTTCTCTGAAATCTGTAGTGTTCTGGTGGTGGCTTGCTGGCAGTCAAGCTATGCCTCTGTCACGTGGTAATATGTCTCTTTCTGTCTCTTCCTGTGGCTCTTGGTCCCATATCCAATTTCCTTTGCTTATAAGGATACCTGTCATACTTTATTAAGGCCCACCATGTTTCAGTTTGGCCTCATATTGAAGGCCCCATTTACAAATGAGTTCACAGCCACAGAACTAGAGGCTAGGAATTGAACATATCTTTCTGGTGCACATTAGTCAATCTAGCACAACAGGCCCTACAATCAAGTGGGCCTATTCTTTAAAAATCTCTTTCTCTCTTTCTGTCTCCCTCCCTTTTCCCCCCTTTCTCTCAGTATATATCCTGTTGGTTCTGTTTCTCTGGAGAACCTTGACTGATACTGTAAATCACTGTCATTTCAGGAACTTCTTTATTTTAGAGCAGCACTGTACAACATGGTAGTCACTAGCCAAATCTGGGTATTTAATTTTAATTAAATTAATTTAAAGGAAATATAATTTTTAAAAATCCTTTCCTCAGTCACACTAACCACATTTCAAGTGCCCAAAAGCTTAATGTGTCTAGTGGCTAGAGTGTTGGATAGTGCAGAACTAGAACATTTCCATTATTGCAGAACATTCTGTTAAAGAAAATGTTTGAGATTATGGCTTTACTTGTTAAGGTGCGGTCTTTGGTTGTAAGTGAGGTATGCCCCAGAGCTCATATTTAATAGCAATACTCAAGCAACAGATTATTCAACATGTCAGACTCAAACCCAAATAGGGTAGATATACATCCAGATACAGATACAGACACAGACATAGACCCAGATATATAGACACAGATATAGATATTTATTCTATACATGTCTCCACTTTCTCACATTCATTCTTAAGGAGAAAAAGGATCTGTCAATCAGTATTAACAGAATCAATCTTCTGAACTTTATAGCTGAGTAGGTAGTAGTTTCAGTAATTCTTTGTGTTTTTTCCCCTGTGACTGAAATTTGCCTGGCTGCTGTATTCTTGATGGTGATTTTGTTGGAAAGCATAAAATCTGTAATTACCACATTAGTGCACAGAAGAATTAGACAAATGTATGTGCTTTGTAAATGTCATTTGATATGTGCATGTGGCATTTAAATCCCTCCCAGTGTTAATGCACCACAGAGATCTTTGTATTGTTTCTGAGTTGTTTCTTTTGCTAATTTTCATTCTGCATGCAACAGCTGTTTTAGTAGTCAGTGGAAAAGTTAGATTTTTTGTGTTTTATAATGCCACTGACACTCAGTAAGCTTAACAAAGAAACGAGAAGCCACGAACTCTGTGAGAAGATTATTAATCTCTGATCTACTACTTCCTTGAAATTAATTACTGGAGAAAATAGAACAGGTTCCTAAAATCTGATCCTTGGAGTTCAAGGAGAAGGAAGAAATAAGATAGACACAGAGAATTACAAGTTGGTTGAATGTCATAATGAATACATAGTCTCATGCAATCTTTCTTGAATTTCACAGTTTTTATGGTTTCTACTAGTGGTGTGGCTGGGATGGCCAATTTCCTTAGACTTTGGTGTGGAAACATGCTTGGTGCATGTAGTTCACTTATATGTGGAATCTCCCTCAAATGAGTACATTATCCATTTTGGCTCATGGCACCATTTCTTGCTAGTGGTTTCAATGGTCAGGTACTCCTGAATTTTCATCCTTGTCAGACGTTTTATTTCCATGAATTGAAATGTGCATCTTGCCAACATTATTTGACTTCAAATATTGTAAAATTACATGGATTTTCTGTTTCTGTTGTTGTTATTTTTAGTTATATAACTAGGGTCTTGCATAGTGATCCTTTGGCCAACTTTGGCACTTCCCTTCTTTTCACTATCTTCACAGGGGCATGTTCAACCCCAGAGTAATTTATAAATAATAATCCCATGTGATCTGACAGAACTCAGTCTTAAAACTTTACTGGACTTCCTTTAAAATGTTTCTAACAATTTTTAAATTGCAATAAAAAATTTAAGGAACATAGGTAAGCAAAATTCTTTTTTTAATTTCCTTATAGTGAATATTCATAGTCTCTTCCCCCACAGAGACAGGTGCTGTTAGCACCAGGATTTAGATACTTTTCCTATGTACCTATCTGTATGTGTATGTATATATATTTTTTTTCATAAATATAGGACCGTGCCTGTTATTTCATAGTCAGAATTTTCAACTTCACTGTTGTATTAGTCTGCCAAAGGGCTGCCAATGTAAAGTACCAGAAATCTGTTGCCTTTTATAATGAGGATTTATTTGGGGTACAAGCTTTCAGTTCCAAAGCCATGAAAAGTCCAGATGAGGCACCATCAGAGGTGCTTTCTCACCAAAGTCAGCCACTGTTGATCCTGGCATGTTGCCACATGTGGAAGCAAGATGGTTGCCCATGATCTCTGCCCAGGTTTCAGTCTTCCCCTCCGGGCTGAGCTCCATGAGCCCAGCCTCCTGAGGCTTTGTGCTTAAGAGATCCTGTAGTCCTTTCTCTCCTGGGATAGGGCTTCTTTCAGGCCTCCTATATCAACCTCAGCTATTCTGCTCTTTTCCTAAATTCAACTGTAAGCTATCAGACAAATGGCTCATTTTTCCTCCTGGGTCTCAGCTGTTTGAACC
The DNA here is from genome assembly GCA_004027955.1 of Chaetophractus vellerosus. Classification (NCBI taxonomy): domain Eukaryota; kingdom Metazoa; phylum Chordata; class Mammalia; order Cingulata; family Chlamyphoridae; genus Chaetophractus; species Chaetophractus vellerosus. The sequence goes on along the minus strand of PVKH010042653.1, from coordinate 6,738 downwards.
TTCTCCTTTCTGTCACATGGCAGGATCAAAAATGACAGAGCTCTCTCTTTTTGTTTCTGTCTCAGTCAGTGTTTCTCTGGGTTTCCATTTATATCAGACCCAGCAAGGGGGTAGAGACCCAACGTGAGTTATGCCTTACTAATGTAGCCCAATCAAAAGCCCTAAAGTGACCTTAACAAGTAATCTAATCAAGTCCCTTCAGCTGAACTTAATGCAATCAAAGGGTATCACACCCAGAGGAAAAGATTAGTTTACAAACATAAAATCTTTCTCTTTTTGGGATTCATAAAATAATCTCAAACTGCCACAATTATTTATCCTGATCATCTTTCCTAGAATGTATATACTGTTTTAGAATATCATTTGTAATGGTTGCATAGAATTCCAATGTTTGAAAATACTGTAATTTATTGAACTATCCCTATCATTGGGTATTTTGGTTGTCTCTAACAAGTTTTTAGGGGTAAATGTTACCTGCTCTCTATTTACTCATAGGCAAGTTGCAAATGCACTTGATATACCTCAAGTCCATTGTAAGGGTCAAGGTGTAAACTAGAGAATTAGCAACTTCAGGCAGAATTACTTGTTGCTTTAATGCTGTGATACCTAAGTACAATGCCAAGAATACACACAATAAATATGTGTTGCTTAATCGGTTAACAGTGACTCAGGCCATGGTTATTCATCACTGACTTAATGAATATACTTGCTTTTCCTGCAAAGCCCTGCAGTTCTGTTATAGATAACATACAGGAGATCTGCCTTTAGCTAGATTTATAGGTCCTTTCTGTATAGGAGAAATAACAGTCTATGAAATCAGGAAAATTTGCACTGAATCACGGGGACAGGGATGAGAAGGGGTAGTCAACAGTATAAACCTGATTCTCGTTTTGCAAAGATTATGAACAAGACATGACTTTGCTAACAGTCTCTTAAGGGAGACAATTGTTTAAGTGAGTCATTATTATAAATGCAATAATAATTTATTTTTATGAATTCTGTCTGAGTTCATAAAAATATGAACTCTGCCTGAAGAGATCAGGGAAATCTTCACCTTGGATTCACTGCTTAAGAATGGTCTTGACAGATGAATAGGAGATTGTTAGGTATATGGGAAGATAGAAGGAACAGAATTTGCCAAGGATGAAAGGATGTATCAAGTTAAAGAAACTGGAGTACAAAGTAGCAAACACAGAGCAGTAAAGGATGGGATTGGAGAAGTAGGCCTGGAACCTATTATAGAAGCTTTATGTACTATGCAAAGGAGATGGGACTATTCTCTAGAATAGCCAGTGTGTCACAATCCTAACCACACATTAGTACTACTTAGGGAGAGTTTTAGAAAAATAGATGCTCAGGTCTAACCTGTCCAAGCTTGATGTGGCAGAGATAGTAAGTTCAACTTTGGATGTGATGAATTGTGATACCTGTGAGGCATCCAAGGTGAGGTACTCCATAAGTAGTTCGGTACATGAGTCTAGAGCTTGGCAGAGGTTCATGAGCAGTGCATTTCATGTGTATAAAATATGCATGGTGAATTAGCCTAAGTAGAGGGACAGTTGTGCTGGAGTCCCAAGTTAACAACATACCAGTCTATGACCTTGAGCAAGTTACTTCTCCTTCAGCCTTAATTTACTAATTTGGAAATGAAGGTATTGAGCCAAATGATATCATAAGTGAGAAAATATTTTGTAAAGTATTACATGGATATTCAACTTTATTATTTTTATTATCAATATGACTCGTGTGTATAATGGGAATATTTACAGTATGTGCACATGGTGCAGAAGAAAATAATACTATACCAGGATCAGGTGATCTGTCCATAAGTCTTGGTCTTTATCATTCTCTACCTGTGTGATCTTAGGCATTTAATTTCACTCCTTATACTTCAACATTTGTAAAGTGAAAGTTGGACAAGATCAGTGGTTTTGAAACCATGCTTAATGGAACTTAGTATTTTTAAATGAGATATGTCAGGAGTCACAAGAAACGGAAAAATGGGACATGGGAAGGATCATAGAATTTTACATTTAGCTGACTTATATATTGGAATTTTTTTGTAATATTTTTTTGAAGAAAATTTTTTGGAACTAAAAAAAAAGATAAGGTCAGCAGACTTCTAGGTTATATGATCTCAAAGGAATCTTCCTTCTGGAACATCCTTTGGTCTTACAGTGATGTAAATGATCCAGACTCTCCAAATCCTTGCCCTCTCCACAAGGTTGTTTGGAAGAATAATTATAACAAGGTGCTCAAAGCTCTAAGACGATTCCCTAAAATTGCTTACTGACCATACCAGGTACCAAGTCATGTTATAACCCCATTCATATTCTATCATAAATTGAATGTTTTGTTCTTTTTACTTTATGTGGAAAAATTACAGGTCATGGATGGAAAATATTCATCACACATACCACCTCCGGTGCCTAGACTACTAGGATTGTCAGATTTCTGTGTCTACATTTGGGTTCACTAGGAAAGAATGCTGTAATCAACTATTAATGTCTGCCATAAGTATAGAAATAAGAATAAAGCATGGGGGAACCAGCTGTAGCTCAATTGGTAGGGCTCCGGTTTACCCCATAGGAGGCCCTGGGTTTGGTTCCCGAAGTCTCCTCGAGCAGACAGACCGCCTTGAGAAGGCAAGCCTCCACGGGCAGGGCAAGCCGCCGCGAGCAGGCAGGCTGCCGCGGCATGGTGAGCTGACTAGGCGGGTCGCCTCAGCGGGGGGAGACAAGCAGACACGGAAGAACGCAAAAATGAACAGCAAGAACAAGCAGAAAGGGGGGGATATATAATAAATAAAAAATAAATCTTTTTTTTAAAAAAGAATAAAGCATATAAACTAGTAGTTATCACCCCTCTTACAAGCAAACATTTGCTTCCAGCATGGCCAACTCTGACTGCTGCACAAAGTAATGGGAAGGAAAAGAAAGAAACTGATACATCTCCATAGGAAAAAAAAGAAAAAAAAAAGACACAATTGGAATATGAGAGCCTAGAAATCTCTCTTTAACTAGTAACCAGTAGAGTCAGTATGAAGCTTTTAATTCACACTTTCAAAACTCACTGCTTGTTTTAAATCCAATGACACTACCTAGAAATCAGCAACTCTGTGAAATAAATTCTGGCAAAAGAAAAAATCTGTTGAAAGAGTGACATATTTGACCGCAACATTTTAATAAATGTAAATAAACAGATTAATTATTGACTGCTTCCTCTGTTCAGTGTAATCTGCAAGAAGGAGATGCCAAAAAAATGGGCGTGGGGTGGGGAGAAGGTGATATTGACTGAGGCTTTAAGGGATGAATAATATTTACTATAGAGCCAGGGGCATTCCAGGGGGTCATGCAAGCAGAGGCACAGATATGCAAACTACTTGTTACTCTCTTAGGAAAACACAACAATCACCATGGAAGGGTAGACTCTAGTTTCTGGAATGCAAAGCAGAGGGGCCACTACTCTGATGAAATGAGTAATAGAACACTTACCTTAAGTTAAAATAAGTACTTAGGAATAGTGGTAGCGTAGATAAAAAAGTCCTACATTTTCTTTTCCTGTTTTTCTTTAGGGGTGGAGGTGGGGAGTTAAGGATGATTGAGGAAAGGGGATTCAACATTGAGGCAAGTTACCAACAAATATAAGTACATTTAATTTAAACAACTTTACAGGTCAGTCTTGCGATGTGACTAATACCATTGTCTAATACATGTATCCAGAATATATTTTTCTCTGTTTAACTATTACCATTTATTATTTCTTTATATGCATATTATTTTACTTGTCTTATAATATCAAATACCTGGAACATCTAGACTTAGTATATAAGGAAATAAGTAATATCCTTGAGTAGCCATTCCAACAAAGAATGCATTCACCCTAACCCCTAAGTCTCAGCCTACTTTTGCTTCCTGCTTCAGTTCAGAGATCTTGTCTAGTCATAAATGTTGAACCTGGAACAAAGTCAGGGAATTTTTTCCCTGGCAATTCTCCTTAGTCCTAGTGCTCTGTCCATCCCCCACATTTTTAAGCAATTTGCTAATGTTTGAACATTAATCAAACAATTAATGTTTGAACATTGACGTTTCCCAAATAAAATTTCCTATGAATATGCAAGTACACACCATACTAGGAATTCGTTGTTTATATTAGACCCCATGAGTGCCTTATGTCAAGTCTGAACAAGACATGAAACAATATATTTTGAAAAGTATTGGATCTACCTTTAAGTATTTTTAAAGTGTATTCCTTTCTCTCATGAATTTAAATGCTCTATTTTCTGGGCTTAACCTCCATTTCAAACTGTCAAAATGATAACTGTCTGTTTGATTGATAATTGTTCTTTTTATTATGTTTAATACATTTTTAATTGTTTCTATTGATTTATTCTTCCTAGCAATTGTAAGTTGTGATTGGAATACTTAATATGTGACCTTCCTGCTTTGCCTTCAAGGAGATGGTATAATTCATGCTCAAAATATATTTTAAAAATTCCTTAGAGAGACTGTGTTGTGAACTTTGTATGTGAAAAAGGCATAAGGTATTCAGCAAATTGACTCTTGCTTCTATATAGTAACTTTTAAAATAAGATTTAAAGTTGATACTAAAATAATAAAAGAAATATAAACAAAAAACGGGGAAAAATATAAATTTGATGGTTGGTAAGGGTTTCCACAGTGAGCTTAGAAAAATTAAGGACAAGTTTGCTAAATTAAACAAAATATGTAAGGCAATTAAAAAAATTTTTTTGGGGGTCGATTGCCTTACACATTACTTTCCCTCCCTTTTCCCACTTTCTTGACCTGGAAAGCAACAGTAGTGGAAATTCTGTGTTGATTCTTAAACGTTGTGAAAATTGCCCAATTAAATTTTTGGAAGGTATAGGATCCTAACTACCATCAAGCCTTAAGGATATTTATACAAAGTTTGTCTAGTTACCTAGTTTTGTGGCAAAATAACCTGGACAACATTTCTTCTTTCTTATCTATAAAAGTAAGTTTTTATACCAGAAAAATGTACCCTATGCAAGGTTCTTTTTTAGAACCTTCCTTTAACAAAAAAGTATGTTCTTCCCTTGTGGATTTTTCTGAAACCCTTTCTATGATGTTTCTCCTCCACGCACTGATGCACCCCACACCTGTGTGACATTCACCTTGAAACACCCACAGCACAGCTGTGCCAATAGGTATTCTCATGGGGAAAGTACATTGGCTACTCCTAAACAACCAACTATCTTGTGGACTGATTTTCTTCTCGAATTTTACTCTCAGAGTCTCAGAGTAGCCACCTGGCCATATATATCCCATATATGAGATGTAAATGACCTCCTTAGAGTACTTTCATGGCAACACAAATTCTAAGATTGACGTTGAGAAGGAAAACCAAGCCCCTCAGATTTTAATTTTATTTTTATTGCCAGGTACCAGGACAAAAATTGTGTGTGTACATACCTAATGTCAGTGAGCAAGGTTCACTATCTGTTCCAATGGAGTTGACCTTGAAGGTCTTGTGAATTGTCCCTGACTTCAGAATCCTGCCTCCTTCTGCTATTGTCTGATAGCACCACTCCTTCAGAGATGCTTCTGGCTTTGTGCTGTGTCTGGCATTTGCTTCCCGCAAATGCTGGAATACATTGAAGACGTTGATTTTTTGAAGGCTGGGTGCATCTAATGATATTTATTCCCATATAAGTTGTGTGCATATTGAGAAAAGAGATGAAACAAATTGGAGTTACTAAGGGATTTAAAATAGAGTTGGGAGGCCTTTTAGGAAGTTACTCTTATTCAGTTCTCAGTCCTATGTTCCAAACTGCCAATATATGCAAAATCATAAGCAACAATATTTCTAAGGAAATCTGAATACCATGAACCAAATATAAGATAAAGAAATCAGTAAACTGTCTAACTTGAAGGACATTTGGAAAGCCCCAAATATCCAACACTTATAATTCTTTACAAACAATTTATGTAATCTCCTTTTTCTTTAATAGCCTTTGCTTGGAAGCCCCAAGACGGGACACAGTTTGGGTTGCCACCTGAATCTCTGCTCCCTGAAATGCAGTTCTAAGACCCCAGATAAATGCTTTTGTTGCCTTGCAACCCATTTGTAATTTCTTGGTTGACATTTCTGGTGTCAGAAGAAGGATCTGGGGGCCGGCTCGATAGCCCAGTGGATAGGGCGCCGGCATACCACATGGGAGGCCCCGGGTTCGGTTCCCGGGGACCTCTCCTAGCGGGCAGACCGCCTTGAGAATGGCAAGCCGCCATGGGCGGGCCAGAGCCGCCGTGGGCAGGGCAAGAAGCTGCCACGGACAGGGCAAAAGCCACCACGGGCAGGGCAGGTCACCCGCGAATGGAGCGCAGCCAGCCACCCGCGAACTGAAGCAAGAGCCGGCCGTGAATAGAAGCAGAAGCCGCCCACAAGCGGGGAAAGCCGCGCCTGCGCAGTGACCAAGTCTCGGCGCGTCGCCACAACGGGGGGGGGGGGGGGGGGGGGGGGGGGAAGGGGAGATATGTGATAAAAAAAAAAGAAGGATCTGAAGTGACGACCACATCTACTTCAGAGCCGCTGTTGGATTCAAGCATGCTGCCTGCTAGAGCCTCCTGCACTCTATCATCTCCCCTATGGCCACAGGTTTCTATGGGTTAGTATTCTCAGTTCAGAACCTCCCTTCTGCTGGGTGAGGTTCTGGACTTTGTTTGGGTGTCTTCTGGTTAAGGGCATTTGAACTTTGTT
>PVKH010042652.1:0-10801 GCA_004027955.1 Chaetophractus vellerosus | reverse complement strand
AGCCATTTAAACTCTTTTATAACTTTACTGACTCATTCAAGATCATTCAATTTGTTAAGAGATTAATGACACATTCTGTTCTAGTTTACATGGGAAAAAATTTCACAAGCAATGGGGAGTGAAGGAGGCTGAAATGTAAATACCTTCTGTTGAATCGTTCTTCTTTATCATTATAACATGACCCAAATAACCCCTTCTGGGTCTGGAGATTTGGCTATTTTGAAAGAGAGTGGTTCTTTTTTCTACTTGTTTGGAGGGCTTTACATTTCTAACTGTGGCACTAAAAGTACAGACATTATTTCAGTTATGTTTTGTCACTATTTGCTTTTTTCCTACAACCCATCTGTCAAGAAAATTTCTGGTTATAGAGTTTTGATTAATTATATCATCTAGCCTTCATTTCTGATATTGTAACCTGCATAATCTTTGAAAGCATAGATTATAAAGAGTACATTCTATACAGGAAACACTTTTAAAGTTTTCTTTATAAATCACAGATGTGCCCTATTACATCTTTTAACTAATAAAAGTAAGCTTTCATTCTTTTAGAATAAGAGGTGGGTGGCAGGGGTGGATGCTCGGGAACATACTGGCCATTGTGGTCAGATGGAGATTAAAAAGCAGGGATAGTCAAGAAATGTACATTGTCTACACATTAGGAAAACTACTGTGTTTCAATCCCTCCAATCCATATTCATACATGCTATATATAGCCCAACTATAAAACATTATTGAACTAGCTTTTTACAAAAAGACATATTACATCTTGCCCTCGCCACACCCTTACAACCATCTAAAAGCTTTCCCCCCTCCACTGGTCTCAGTCACAGTTAGGGGCATCACAACTTTTCTGGTCAACTGGGTTAGTAACTTCAGAATCATATGTGAATCCTCACTGCTCACCTAGACAATCATGTAGCTGATACTTTCTTGGTATCTCCCATCATCAGATCTTTTTTTTTTCTCATTCCTGCTTCCTTATTCCAGGCCCTCATAATTTCCTTGCTTATTTCAGTAGCCTCCTCACAGGTCTTCCTATATACAATTTTCCCCCTCCCTTTAAGTTTCATCAGAGTTTACCTTCCTGGTTAACGACTGCCATCAGTTGGTTGGATCATGCTTCTTCCCTGCTCAAAAGTCTTCAGTGGTTCCTTAGTATTTATTAAAGTGGACTCTTTGTTCTAGCATTTAAACTCTTATATGATCTACCCCCAAATGACCTTTCCAGTTATATATATCTCTATCACATCCCCATCTCATGAACACTCTGATTCTACCACATGGAACTATCTATTATTAACTACTTCACATAACTCTCCTTTTGCTCATTCTAGTCCCTCAGTCTAAAATACTCTACATCCTCTCTGAGACCTCCAACTCCTTCTCTGCCTGTACTTAGTACTCAAGTGCCAGCTCAAATGTTGACTCTTATATAAAAGTTCCCTCAAATTTCAAGTGGAATGTAAATTGTCTCCCTTAGTTCCCCTAGCACTTTGTTTTGTGTTAGCAAATCTAAGACTTCATTTGCTTTGCATTTCAGCTGGCATGGTTGACTCCCTCTCTAGATTAAGAATGGCAGAGACTGTCTCTTATTTAACCACAATAATGCCTTCTTTTATCTGGTATTGTCAGGTCCTCCATATAAGTAAATTTTTGAGTTAATAACAGCTTGCCACTTCATACCAATACTTAATTTTAAGAATTCTAAATGAACATTTTAATAAGTAATCTATACTGCCATACTTTCTTAACTAGAATATACTGATTATGATTTATAAGCCATTATTTAATATAGTAGTAAGGCTATTTGTCCCCCAGATTGCTGGTTTTTCAAAGTAGTTTTTCATAGATTTTTGGAGCTAGAATGGGTCTTAGAGACCATTCAGTCTGACTCACTTTTGAGTTCTCACTTTGAGTAATTTTCTTTGTGGGTGTGGGATTCTCACTTAACTTGTTTCTAGCAGCATCCCTCCCCTCTTTCTGATTTGATGCTTTTAATACTGCTGGCTTTAAAAGACAATCAAGCTTGGGTCTAAAGAAAGAGTAAACCAGCTTCCAGAAAGAGACTAAGGACTTCTGTTCAAGTTGGTTGCTCAGTGACATTACTGTTTAATTTCTGAATTCTGGCTATGCTCTATATAATTGAGGTTGCCAGATAAGTGATTGGATTTACCTATAAACTAGGCCCTGTTCTTAGTGCTTTACATGCATTAATGTATTTAATCTTCCCACCAACACTATAAGGTAGGCATTGCTATTATCCCCATTAAAGATGAGATTGACTAAATTGCCTAGGGTAGCATGAGCTAGTAATGTACAGAACTGGTATCTGAACCCAGGCAGTTTGGCTCCAGTGCCTCTATGCTTCACCACCATTCTATACTAGTTCTCGATCACCATATGAAACTTAAAGTTATTATTTGACTGTAAAAATGAAAATTAAATAGGTACATTCAGGGATACCATTGTAAATGTTAAACAACTGGTTCTGGGGGGAGGCTGATTTGTAGTGTGTGCCAGTTTCCATGGTGAAAATACTCCCACCATAGCCATATTAACGCAGAGTTGGGAAGATGTGGTATAATTACCTGCACAAGTCAGCTCCAGCACACTGCTGGACATTACTGAGTCAGAATTGAAGTACAAGTAGTATATAATTCAAAACTTCTAACAAATTTACTTGCTCACTCATTTCACTTATTCACACCTACTTTTAAAAAGCAAAGTCCACATAAAATCCCAGGCTAAATTTGTTTTTCTACTTAATACTCTGTTGAAAATCATACAATAAGAAATGTACTCCGAAACTCCAAAGAACTATTAGACTTTCTTGAAACATAAAAAAAAATATTCTGTTGTGTGTGTGTGAGATGCTAAATCAGGCCTTGCTGAACCATTTAGTCCCTTAAGCTTTTCTCTGTCCTTAAAATATTAGAAACTTAATGGGCTGTTATGCTTCAGCTGATTCCAAATGCCCCAAATTGAATTTAGTGGTTTTGAAAGTGATCTTTTTGAAAGATCACAAAACATATTATGTATGTAAAGTTAACCATTTTTTATTATAAGTAATATAGATGTGTCATATTCAGAACTTATTCATAAATTCTCATGGAGGTTCTATAGCTTTCTATTTTTCTATCCAAAATTTCACTATAACAACTATCTCCTTTGTAAAGTGCCAAACTTAAGAAGTTAAATATGGGTTACTAGCTCACCTGATTAAAATATAATGCTAATTGTATTCCAATGTTCATAGTTATTCACAATAGCTAAAAGGTGAAAGCAACCCAGATGTTCATTAACAAATGAAAGGTAAACAAAATGTGGTATATACATACAATGGAATATTATTCACCCAAAAAAAAGAATGAAGTTCTGATACATGCGACCACATGGGACAACATGGATGAACCCTGAAGACATTATGTAGAGTGCAATGTCAGGCACAAAAGCACAGGTACTGTATGATTCCAATTATATGAAATAATTAGAATATGCAAATTCATAGAGACAGAAAGTAAAGCGGTTACCAGAGGCTGGGAAGGGGAAGGGGAATGGGGCTTTAATGTAAAATTGGTAAAGCGTTTCTGTTTGGTGATGCTAAAGTTTTGGCAATGGATGATAGTGAGGGTAGTACAATATTGTAAATATGATTAATCTCACTGAAGTGTATGTTTGGGATGATTGAGATGAGAAATTTTGTCATATGTTACCACAATTAAAAGATTAAAGACTAAAGAGACTGACAATTAAATGCAATACATGTTCCTGGATTGGATCTAATAATGGAGAAAATGTCTAAAAGGACATTAATGAGGCAATTGGAAAAATGGCATGTAGAGTGTATGTTTATATTAATGTTAAATTTCTTAAACTTGATAACTGCACTTGATGTTACATGAGAGAATATCCTTGTTCTTAGGAAATATAAATGGAAATATTAAGTGTTCAAGAAGCATGAGATATGCAAACTATTCTCAAATGCTTATACAGTAGATAGATGATATATAGATGACAGACAGGAGGGAGGGGCGGAGGGAGGGAGGAAGGAAAATGTTAAAAGCGGGTAAATCTGGGCATCTGGGTATATCAAAGTTCTTTGAGGTGGTTTTGTATTAATTTTGCAACAGCGCTGTAAGTTTGAAATTATTTAAAAGTAAAACATTTTTTAAAAAGCAAAAAACAGTGCTAATAAAGTTAAGGCTATAATTCATTGACCTTCTTGTGGATCAATTATAGAGAAGGCAGACAGAACCCTTAACCTCATTCATTAAGTATGTCAGGAACTGTGCTAGGTCTTGGTGCTATAGAAAGTAATAAAATATAGTTTTTGCTCTCTAGGCACTTGCAAACATCTATTATATATTATCCATTCACCACTAAGAAGACCATGATCTAAGCCAGTGAACTGAATTTTCACTTTCATTATCATCAGCTATAGAAAAAAAATTATTTTCAAATCACATTTCAAATTGATTCTGGGTTAGTAGACAATCTTATATAAAAAAGAAAACTTATTTTTACTTCAATGTACAATAATTTGTAAAATAAACTGTACCTGTTTTGGTATTTCTCAACATGGCAGTACTCTATAAATTGGCAAGTAGAAACAGACTAGAGTTTGAGTGAGAGAAGCAGTACAATGTAGAGAAAACAACACGAGTAGAAATCACAAGATTGGGTTTCAGCTTCTGCCTGGAGAAGGTAAAGCTGTACTACAGGTTTCTAAGGTTTTATAACTAAGTCTGTCAAAGTAATATGACTACATTTCTTCTTCTATCCTTATGGAATCTCCAAAGCAACTACTAATTCCATCCTGTTTCTCTAAACCACATAGCACCCCTCCCAAAGAAAAGAAAAGAAAAGAAAAAAACCTTTAATTCACTAAAAGTATCTGATGAGGAAAACTGATACTTAATTGAAGAAACCACTATGGTCGAGCCCCCAATAACAGGACAGTTGTCATTTCTGGATTTGAATCTCTCTTATTCTGCACATTGTTCCAAAGGTGATTGTGGACTCATTTCCACCCTTTTCTTTCTGTTTGGCAAAATCATTAAGACAAACTACAAAACTTACTAAATACTCATTTGACTTGTATACATAAATCAAGGATTTATTTATGAATGGTAATTCATTGTACCTAATGAATAAATTTTCAAAGTTGAATAGCAGAAAGAGCTGTCATTTTATAATTCCTGTTTATTAATGCCACTTTATATTTGATAGTTTATGAAGTGCTTATATATATATAATTTAGCCTTAACTATCCTGTGAGAGATGTTTTATCTCCATTTTATAATGGGAAAATAGTCAAGAATTGGTAATCTGGACCTTCGTTGCTTAAACACAAATTCCTGGGTCCAGCATAATTTAAAAGTACACTTATCTTGATACCACAATTTTTTAAATGTGACTCAATTCTATATGGAATCCTTGAACTTCCTGCTTAAAGGTCGTCAATAATCAACACAATATGGCTTAAGTTTTTTACATTCTCACTCTGCTATCTAAAGTGTTTTAGAAGGGACAGATAAGGAATAGGAAGAAATAAGCAGCAGAAGTACAGACTTCAATTTCAAATGTTCAGCAATGAATCAAGGTTTAGGCATGTGCCTATCTTGGGAACAAAGGTAATGAAACAGACTTATAGAAATGCTTACTACTCTTACTGAAAATCATTTGTTAAGATAAATAAAGGGTGTCTATTCTTGGTGCAACTAGGGAGAAAAAAAAAACACTTTCTAGTTATCATTTACAATATATATACAGTTGACCCAGGATCCTACTGCTGGCCAACCTCTCTCACGTCTTTCAAAAAGTTAATGATATTATGGTTTTGGCCTAATCTTTATTTTACTGTGAACACAGACAAACTCATTGAACAAATATTTATCAAGTACAAACTATAGAGCAAGTACTATCTTTCTAGACCTTGGTTTCACATTTAATATTAACATATCTCAAAATGTAAAATAAATTCTTTTAAAAATTTGCTATATATGAACTATTCTAAGCATAATGACAGCATCCATACTGCATCTTGGCATTCAAAGACAAAATACAAGGAAGTGAGGAAAGCTATTCTCTTGTATCTTTCAACCGGTATTTTACTTTTGACATTGGAAAAGAGAGAAGATTCACAATAATTAATTTACAAGTAATAAGGATGCTTGAAGGCAAATGCAGCTTTTCTAAAAATAAAGTTCACATTTAATACTGCACATCATCCTGATAATACAACGGGTTCCGACTTCTGAATTCACTGATATCTACAATGAACAAGGTGTGAAGAGGTCCAATATAATTCTTTAACAAACATTTCCTTCATTAGAAAATCTAGGACCAATTCAAGAGGACTTCTGAATATTCATTATTTTCCACAGTAGCTTTCAAAGGCCCAATTTCCCACCTATAGCCCAAACTCTTTAGGCAACTGGGGAAGATCAATCTATTTCAAAGAGGAATGCCAAAACTCATCAGACTAATGAGTCCTAGATGGCACAATTTTAAACTAGCAAAAAAAAAATACCTAAAAATTTAAGCCAAACTAGCCTCTCTTTCTTCAAAGCCCTGTTTTATGGCAACTCTTTTTCTTTGCCCCATTTTGATTACTGTCACCCACAAATGAAGCAAATTCAGGCTTCTTAAATGGACTACTTCATAGCCATTCTCTCAGGTGTTTTTTCTTTAAATTTTAGTTCTATCACTATACCCATCAAATAAACAAATATACAAATCATTTCTAAAAAATGTATCTGCTGTGCAATATTTCTATAATCCTAAAACTGCTCTAAGAATAAAGTTTATTTTTTAAAGTACCTGGAAATATGTAAATATATGCTTTTGGTTCAGACCAAATCAGTTCTAAACACCCCTTTAATATGTCATTATACCACTAGCTCGCTTTTAGTTAATTTCCAGTTTGTCGCAAAATAGGAAATAAGCATTAGTGCAGGTTAGATGTTCGTTAATGCAGTGGTTCTTAACATTCTGTATCATCACAAATCATCTTTTGGGGGAAGAAGGGTGGTGGCAAAAAAGGTGACCATTATCACCTAATTATTATCATCATTCTTTTAAACTCATAAATGAGATAGAGATACACAGCCATGGTCAGTACAGCAAGTTGGCTCTTTTTTTCTGCCCTGCACCCCTAGAATGCTTTGGCTATAATTTCTGAAGGTAAATCTACATTAGGGAATGGGTCACTGGCTATATACAGTACAATAACAACTTCTGGCAGATGGAGTCTTCAGGAAAACATTATATTAAAGACATTAGGGAATTATAAGCAACACTGCCCCAAAGGTCACAGATGAATAATTTGTGGATGACATGCCACACTTGCAGGTAAACAATTCTTAGAATTGTCATAAAAATACAGAGTCCCGCTTGGATTATTCTGATCTCCACTAGAGGTATGTTTCACATATTGTTAAGACTCCTTCATCTAGAGATCAGTAGTTCTCCAACTTTTTAGACACAGGACCCCTTTACACTCTTTAAAGTTACTGAAGACCCCAAATAACTTTTGTTTATATAGATTAATTCTATTGATATTTATCATATTAGAAATTAACACTGGGGAATTTTTTTTGTTTGTTTTATATTTTTAATTAATTTATTTTTTTCACTTTTTTAAAATAATTTTTTTTTAGGATACATCGATTACATAAATGTTACACAAAAATTTTAGGGGTACCCATATGCCCCACCTCCAACACCTCCCACAACCTCCCACATATACATCCTTCATCAACACTGGGGAATTTTAAAAATATTTATTCATTTATTTAAATTAACAATCATAAATATATATTTTTCATTAAAAATAACTATATTTCCCAAAAAATGTGGTAAGAAGAGTGGCGTTGTTTGTCATTTGTGCAAACTTCTTTACTGTCAGATAAATGAAGACAGCTGGATCTTTATATCTACTTCTGCATTAGATCTATTGTGATATGTAGTTTTGGTTGAAGTATATGAAGGAAATAGGTCTTCACACAGCTATGTAGCTGGAAATGTGAGAAATGTTTTAACAGCATTTTCAGATAATTGTGGATAGCCTTTTTCAATACTTCACCCAAACTCAACAAGTAATAGTTTTTTAAACATTTAGGTGCAATGTAGAATTTTAAACCATAAATTATATACTTGGTTAAACAAAATCCATTGATTTAGCTTGCACTTAGAATGGATCCTTTATCAATGCATACTTTTGTAATATCATGCACTGGTCATAAGAAAAATATGGTTTGCTGAGTAATGCAGATCTTTCAAATAATGACTAATTCAAGATTAAGCAATATTTTTAAAAAATAACATCAATATCACCAGCCTTGAAGCAGTTGGAAAAGGTTGAACCTCTATACAACCTTGAATTTGTACTGATAACAAAGAGGAGAAAAATAATAAGATATGCTATTGCAGGGCCATGCAAAAGTTTTAAAACAATATGTTATTTAATTAATAGGGTATTCTGTAATTAAGATTTTTATGCTAATTTTTCTATTATCATAGTTTTTGTTTAGGGGTGGTAAAATTTCTAGAGAATCAATTCAACGTTTGCCTTTGTTATTTATTAATGTTTTCTCGAGGAATGCTAGTAAACTCCACAACATCAATGTATTCAATCTCTGGTGAAATAAATTGTGCAATATCCAGAGTGGTTCACAATCTGATAAGATAAGAAGACTCACTGGTACAAGGTGAAGCAAACTACAGTCTATCAAGATACATACAACAGGATAAAAATAATCAGAAAGAGAATATTTATCTGGGGAGTTAAAAAAAAAAACAGGCAAACGAGGTTTAGGGATTTCAGGGAAAGAAAACCTGTACAATGAACATTAGAAATTTCGGTAATCTTTTTGTCCTTGTATTCATTAGTTTTATTTTCCTGTACTGTGAGACCTTGGGAAGGAGAAATTCACTGAACAAATTCTTGCTCTATCCAGGGGAAAAATATGGATAAAAGACGAAATCATGTAGCCTAGACTTACAGTGAAACTGGGATGTGGCCTCCACTACTTGGACTTTACCCTCAACTATTCATACTATGTGAACTAACACAAGAATGCATGGAAAGGACATGCACTTGGTACCTTAGAGTCCGCAAAACTCTAGACAGTAGTATTTTTGTGTAGATTTGAAAGCCCTAAATTGATATTTGATGCCAGACTTAAATATCATTGAAAGCAACAAACACAAAACAAACAATCAAGGCTGAAAATGTGAGCTCCCTGGAAGGAAAGTACCATGTCATTATTTATCTTTTGATCTACTCCCTGCTCACTCCTCATCCATCACAGTGCTGGTCATAAAGGGAATTCAAACTTTTGTTGAAACTGAAACATCTTTTTGTAAGCAATCTCTTTAGGTATAGCGTATAATGGGGGATTACTTGGAAATTTTGTTTATCAGAGTTAGGAAGTGCATTGTAGTGAGTTATAGCATCTTAATTGTAAATTGACCATAGGCACCCAAGGGTAAAAGTTCTGTAAGTTCAACTAGTTAGTGGTCTATTAGGTGTTTGAATTAGAGAAAAAGAGAATTTGGTATGCTTCTGTATGAATTTTGGTATTATATAGTATATAACATTCATGAATAAGAACATTCTACTGAGTATGTTCAATTTCCTCCTAATGAAATATTACAAAAGCTAGCTTCTGTACTAAAGCATACACACTAATTATAAAAACAAACATGAAACTGTCTCACTTATATTTTTATTCTTTCACAAGACATTGTTTCTGAAAGTCAATAAAAAGAATAAACCTAGCCTGTAGAAATACACTTTGAAGCCACATTAGCCTTATATAAAAGGTACCATATTAAGTACAAAGAAATATAACTAAATGTTTGTCATGACAGTTGAAAACATTCTGTTCTTTTCAGTAAGATAACTTTATTGGTTTAGTCACTCCTTGACATTGACAAGACCTTGATGCAGTAAAATATGAGGCCAGCCTAAAAAAAGATTGAGAGAGAGAAAGGGGGTGGGCCCCGGGGGAGAAGTGACAGGAGAAGGGAGAAGGAAGAAGTTGTTAAAAGCACGGCAATGAGTGTTTACCAAATTATGTTTCAGATGTTACGTGTTTGGAAAGAAAATGGGGTCCACAGATAAGTTTAGAAAATACTTCACTGAGCAAAGTTAAAACAGGGTTTCTTTAGCACCTCGGAGGCTCTGAGAAGCCCTGCAGGAATATACCTTGTCAATCTCTAAGACATGGCTACACATGGGGGCAAGGAGGTGGTTAAGCTATCCCTCAAGAACCAGACTTTGTACTAAGTGTTTTACATATATTATCTAATTTATCCCTCACAATATTATCATTCCCCAGTCTACAGATGAAGAAACTGCATCTCAAAGAGGCTAACTTGCCAGGGTCACATGGTAGTGTTGGTGTGTAGTTTGAGACTGCACGTTCCCCAGAAAATCATGTTCTTAAAGCTGGGCCTTTCCTGTGGGTATGAACCTATTGTGGGAGGGGCCTTTTGATTAGTTTACTTCAGTTATGGGCTTTTTGACCAGGTGACTTCTATTAAGGCATGGCCCAAGGTGGGTCTTAAATCCTCTTAATCCTCTTATTGGAGTCCTTTATAAACTGGATGAATACGGAGACAAAGCCACAGGAGCTAAAAGAAAGACACAGAAGCAGGAAACTGAAGGCAAGGAAGCCCGAAGGAGAATGGAGAACCCAGCAGACGTGGCCATGTGCCTTGCCATGTGACAGAGGAGTCCTGGATCGCCAGAAGCCAGTCTTCAGGGAGAAAGTACCGCCTGATGATGCCTCGA
>PVKH010042651.1:0-10797 GCA_004027955.1 Chaetophractus vellerosus | reverse complement strand
CCCCCCTTTCCCCCCCCCCCCGCTGCGGCGACGCGCTGAGACTGGCCACTGCGCAGGCGCGGCTTTCCCCGCTTGTGGGCGGCTTCTGCTTCCATCCACGGCCGGCTTTCAGTTCACGCGTGGCTGGCTGCGCTCCATTTGCGGGCGACCTGCCCTGCCCGTGGCGGCTTTTGCCCTGTCCGTGGCAGCTAGCAGGCATTTTCTTAGTCAGTTTTTTGTCTGCTTGTTTTTTAACTGAAAACAATACTCAAATACATATAAGAAGATAATGGTTCTAGGGCAAACTTTGCTGTTTGACACTAGAAAATGTTTGTAGGTAATGAGCTACTATAAATGAAAACATGGCAAGCAGAAATTACACATGTGTTTCCTGCCCAGAAACTCCCAAGTTTCTAAGTAATACTTTATATTGAATCTGTAGCTGTATTTCTGCTAACCTTGAGTCTGGCTGGACATTAAAGTCATAGTTGTGTCAGAAACAATATTGGTATTGGTATATTCCAGTTGTAGGTTGGGGAAGTGGAGAGTCTGATCTGATTTAAATGGTAAGCTTTAGGCATACTTTCATCTCTGGGTTTGATTCAATCTTCAAGTATGAACATTTTAGCAAAGTATGATTAGTTCCTTCCAAAGTAAAAAGAATAAGAGCCAGTCAGGCCACCTAACTATTTTTTAGCCCCTGCTGCAGATCCTAAGTGCTTCAAACTACTTCCCATAAACTTGCTATGATATCTTACAGGAAGGCAGGAGAACCAGAAGCTCAGAATGAAGATACAACTACAACTACTCCCCATCGTATCTGCAGAAAAAGTTCTCTCTTGACTTTGAATCGGATCAGGCAGCAGCTTCGGTAAGGCTGCTTCTTAGAAGGCAGAAAAATATTTATAGCTGCCGCTTAAGATATTTATAAGCTTTTTATTTATTTATTTTTTTTTAAGATTTATTTTATTTATTTATGTCCCCCTTGCTGCTTGTGCTCACTGTGTCCATTTGCTGTGTTTTTCTGTGTCTGCTTGTCTGCCTTTGTTGCATCATCTTGCTATGCCAGCTCACTGCGCTGCACAGGCTGTCTGCTCGCTGTGTCACTCAGGCCAGCTTGCCTTTACCAGGAGGCCCTGGGAATCAAACTGGGGCCTCCCATGTGGTAAACGGGAGCCCAACCACTTGAGTCATATTCACTTCCTGATATTTATAATCTTATCCTTTAAAACCTCTTAAACTGTTTGTTATTTGCTAATCCATTGAAATTTACAGGTAACCTATTATGTCTGGAATTAAGTTCACATAAATGCCATAGCTAGAAAGAAGGAAGAAATGCTACACTGGGCTTAGGTGCCTTCCAGAGCTCCATAATCATGGCCAGCAAGACTGGTGATGGGAGGTCGTACTGCAGGGTGTCTAAGGCCATGAGTTTTGATTCTGATAGGCCTGGATTTGAACCTGGGCTTTGTCACTTAATATCTGTGTAACTTTGGGAAGGTTATTTAACCTTTCTAAGCTTCAATTTTCTAATCTATAAAATGGGAATAATGTTATACAGCCCACAGAGTTGTTGAGGGATTTAATGAGATAATATAAAACACTTGGCAGAGTATCTCAGTAGTAAGTATCAAAAGTGGTGGAACACATTCCTTATATTGCCTGATCACAGGAGAGACTCTGTAATACCTCTAAACCACACTGACCTGTTGGGGACAGCTTCTCTTATTTAGATTTTGAACACTAAATATCAGAATATTATATGTCCCACCATCCAGGTTTTTAGGTAATAGTAAAGGTGATAAAGAAGAGGGGGAGTTTCTGCCAGCAGCAGAGATTTCAGACTCGAGCAGTGAGGAGGAAGAGGCCTTCACACTACCCCTTCCGAGGAGAACACCCAGCAGTGTGTCCAGGGATCTACGCTCTTCCACAAAGTCATCCTTACAGACCCCTTCCAAGACAACAAAGAAAACTGTAAGGTTCTTTTAGATTTATTTTTTCCAGTAAAGCCTCCTTTTCTTAATTTAAAAACTATGATGATGTATATCTAATAGCATAGAAACCGGAATAGTGTATAGAAAACAGAATTTGACAACATATTAATAAATGAACAAATGATTTAAAAAAAACAAAAAACTATCATGCCCAAGGTCATACAGTAAGTGACAGCTGAATTCTGAGTATGGGTCTATCTTATTTCAAAGGTATTCCACTTAGAATAGTCATGAAGAAAAGGACCTAAGTGAACCCTAGGACAGTGATTTTTGAGTTCAAGTTCCTTTTAAGGCACAGAACCAAATGGCCAAGAGCTAAAATTCCTGAGGGAAGAATGAGAACGATCTCTTCACATCTTTGTAATTTCTATAAAACATAGCAGAATCAGTACCTAATAGGTATTGAATCAAGGGCTGCTGCACCATTTTGTCAGTTTTCTTGTCCCATCTGGAAAACTGGGAGCACTGCTTAGGTATTGGTAAGGAATTATGGAACTGTGAGATAGAAGGAAGAGATCAGTGAACACCTGTTATGTTACCTGTGGAACTTTAGCAGAATATTAAAAGTATTAAGAAAAAAGGGTCTTCTCATGTTCAAACATGTCTTCTCATCTGTTTTCTCCTGTCTTCACTGGGATTCGATCCTGGGAACCTCCGATGTGGGAGAGAGGCATCCTACCACCTGTGCCACCTTAGTTCCTGGTTTTTTGGTGCATCTCATCTTGGCTCTCATTTGTGTCACTCTCCTGTTATGTAATCATCTTGCTGCATGGCTCGGTGGGGCCTGGTGGTGCACCCATACCTTTTATATTTTTCTTTTTTTATTTTTACCAGGATGTCCCGGGGATCGAACCCAGGTCCCTCCATATGGGAGACGGATGCCCAACTATTTGAGCCACATCTGTGCCCCCCCTTCTCAATCTTCTTTGACCAGAAACCTTTTTTCATGGAGTGCTTTGCCCTTTGGAACACAGTTGGAAAATGTAGTTAGGAGATTTTTTTTTTTCTAAAGCTCATCTCCTTTTTTCCATAAATCAAGATGTGACTGGTCTTGGGTTGAGGTCAAAGACCTCCAGGGAAAGAAATCCAATAGATCATATTTGGAATAGAAGCTCCATTACCTAGAGTTCCTCAAATTTGCAAATAGCCCACCTTTGTTCTGGTTTAACCACGTCTGCTAGGTCCCACCAAGAAGGAGGGGGCATGGTGTGGTGGTACCTTCAGCACAATAAAAAGGAAGTTCAGAAATCCACCAGGTTTTTTGTTTCCTTTTCAGCAGGGTTTCGTTATTCCTTTCCTGTTTTCTCCAAAGTTGATAGATGTAAAGCCCTTTCTACTGAAAGGGTCTCCTTGCTTTCTGCTTAAGGAAATGGTTGAGAAATTAGGCTTGGAGCTTGAGGGTGGGTAGGTGAAAATGCCCTGAATGGAGTGCTTTGTGGAAAGCACCATGAAGATGAGAGTAGCAGGCTCGTTTTGTGGAGCCAGAAACAAGCAAGGAGAGAGAAAAGATTGGGCAGTGACTTTGGGGTTTGGAGTAGAAAAATTTGGTGAGGTTTCCCCAAGTACTGTATTGTGGATGGTGGAAGTCCTGAGATAAAATTCAACCATATTTTTAAAGAGAAAAGGATCTTATGACTCTAGCCTGGTTTATGTTTCCTAGTCTACCCTGTATTTGGCCAAAGTAGTTAGGGTTTCTTAATGGTTTCTCATCAATGTTTTTCCCCCAACTTTTAAAAAATTTAAATCTTTATTTATTTTTATTTTTATTATTATTATTATTTTTACTGGGAGGTCCCGGGGATTGAACCCATGTCCCTCCATATGGGAGATGGATGCCCTACCATTTGAGCCACATCCGCCCCCTTTAAATCTTTATTGAAATAATTGTAGAGTTACACACTGTTGTAAGAAATTATACATAGTGATCCCATGTATCCTTTACCCTGCTCCCCCAATAGTAACGTCTTGTAAAACTTCAGTACAGTATTGTAACTGGGATATTGACATTCTTTCAAGATATTTTATTTTTAAATAACATTTAACCTGTTCTTTTATATATTCTTTACTCAGATTGTTTTCAAATCCAGATACTGCATGTGAATTACAAAAAAAGAAAATGTGTTTGGACTATGAATAAAGTGTATGTGTAATTGTGAGATGAGAAGGAGAGTCATGGTCCTTGATAGAGGGAGGGTCTAGCAGTAATTCACCACCTCTCTTCCTTTTACCGGATCATCATTAATCAAATTTGCTGGGTGTTTTGCTTTGATTTTTCCTTCTGAAATATGTTCCTTTTTTTAATACAGTCCAAGCCTCGAACCCCATGCCATGCCACTCCACGGATCCGCAGCCGAAACCTGGCTACCCAGGAGCCAGCCAGTGTGCTGGAGGAGGCCCGGCTCAGGTAACGCTGTTCTTGGGCCCCTTTCACATAGGCAGAAATGGGGCCTCTGCTTCCATTCACATAAAACAGGAGTAATTTACAGTCATTCTTGTACCTAATAAAGGTAGAGAGTAAAATGAATGTGTGCATTTAGAAAGAAGAAACCTTTTTCAATTGGCTTCTCTTGGGCAGGCTCTGGAAGTAGACCTTCCAGTCTGCTACCATCATTTTCTCAGGAATGGAAGATGATTAATCAGGGTTCTTCTGTTCAGTTAGTGTCCTTTAGAACCATGTTTTAACTTTTTCAGTATATAAACCTAGATCCTGCTAGAAAGCAACTGAGTCAAAATCTCCTCAGCTGATATGCTCTCTTGGCTAAGAACCACTGAATTGGATAATTTAGGTGGAGAAAGGGAGGCCAAAGACTAAGAGGCCAAATGGAGAGAACTGAGAATGAAGTTGTTCCTTTGATTTGTGATTGAGATTTGATGGAAAAACAATAGACACATCTTTCCCACTTGTTGTCGAATGGATGGTAAAATCCTTCTAAAATCCTCCTTTCTGCCCCATTCACCACCAATTGCAGGCTGCATGTTTCTGCTGTACCTGAGTCTCTTCCCTGTCGGGAACAGGAATTCCAAGACATCTACAACTTTGTGGAAAGCAAACTCCTTGACCATACTGGAGGGTGAGTCATGCTGAGACAGGCAGGATAGTTTGGGGGAAAGGACCCTGATAACATACCATCTCATCTCAGGTGTTATAGTTCCCTCAGATGTTCTTTCACCAATGTCAGGAGAAATGGACAAAATCATTGCTAAAGCCTAAAGCTTCTGAAATAGCTCTTCTTGCCAAAGTGGTTCTATGGGAATAGAAATTTATGTCTTTCAGAAAAAATGAAACTGGTCTTCTGTGGGTAGGCAGTTTACATACAGCAGTGCTTGTAGAATGATTCTACATAGACAGGTACTTTTCTGATCGGTTTCTGAGGATGGTTCCCCCTGCCCCTACCTCCACATTTCAGGGGTCTTGGTCCTTTCCCCAGAACATGTTCCCGCATTCCTAACTGACTATAGTGTGAGTAGGCTGGCACAAACCTCGCCAACAGGTCTTCTCTTCTTGCCCTAGGTGCATGTACATCTCTGGGGTCCCTGGGACAGGGAAGACAGCCACTGTGCTCGAGGTGATACGCTGCCTACAGGAAGCAGCCCAAACCAATGAAGTTCCTCCCTTTCAATATATTGAGGTCAATGGCATGGCGCTGACGGAGCCCCATCAAGCTTATGTACAAATCTTGCGGGTAAGCAAAGCTGTTTGGTGCAACTGCAAGCAAGACAGTTCTGTCCATCTGCCCCATGAGATCTACGCCCCCTCGCAATTAGAAACAGAGTGAGCATCACCATCCCCAAATCATCAAGATTGGGGAGTGAACAATGGACTAAAGTAGACTTATTATTCTAGCAATGGAAGAACTTTTATCATTGATATAAAGGCAGTGGCCACCAGAGGCTCTGAGGGGAGGGAGAGAGAAGAATAGGTGTAATATGGGGGCATTTTCAGGACACGAGTTATCCTGCGTGACATAGCAATGACGGATACAGACCATTATATATTGTGTCATAACCTACAAAATTGTGCAAGACAGTGTAAACTATAATGTAAACTATAGTCCACAGTTAGTAGCAATGTTTCAATGCGTTCATCAATTGTAACAAATATACCACACTAATGGGGGATGTTGTTAATGTGGGAAAGTGGGGAAGGGGAGTGGGTGGGGCATATAAGAATCCCCTATATTTTTTATGTAACATTTATGTAATCTAAAGCTTCTTTAAAAATAAAAATAATTAGAAAAAGAAACTGGGCTTTTGGAAAGTACAGTTTCTTAGTGGCACCTGAAAAAGGAAAGATTTCCTTAATTTTGAGTATATTACATGTTTATTTTATGCCAGGCATTGTTCTGTGTATAGAGGTAGCAAGGGAGAATTCCAACCCTTAAGAACCTTAAAGTCTGGGAGCTGGATAATGAATTACTGAAAGCCATTAGCTCCCAGAAGGCAGTGTGGCAAACCATGGAAAAGGCAGTGGATTAGAGGAAGTAAGCCAGAGTTTGAACCTAGCTCTTTTATTCATGAGCTGTTATCTTGGAATAAGTAACGTCTAGACATAAATATATAATGATTTTGGAGGAGCTTCTGGGACCAGCCTGTGATTCATTTGTATATCAAACACAGAAGATGTCTTCCCTTTATTCTTCCTATTTATCAAATCCTCTTTTGATATCTTTTTTTATCCTTCCAGGTTAAGATTAAGATTATAGGATACTGAAGTCCTCAGACTAAATAGTTTCCTCCATTTACAGATTGAACACAGCTTAAATTTTTTTTCCTCCAATGCAGAAGTTGACAGGCCAAAAGGCAACAGCTAACCATGCGGCAGAACTGCTGGCAAAGCAATTCCGCACCCGAGGGTCCTCTCGGGAAACCACTGTGCTGCTTGTAGATGAGGTGAGGAGGTGCCCGTGGGAGGACTGGAGAAGAAATGGGATGGTATTTGACTGTGATGCTCCAAGAACAATTACTGAACAGGAAGGAAGTCCTGGCTTCCTTCTTTATTCATCTGAGCCCTTTCCCTGGTGCTGAGAGAGATGTGTCCCTTGACTTCCTCTCTGCCGCTTTGGCAGCATGACCCAAGAAATGTGTGCAGCCAAAACAATGGTAATTCTTCACACTGGGGCCCTGGCTCAGTCTTTGTGATTGACCCTGCATCTCTTTCCATTTCCTTGCCAGCTTGACCTTCTGTGGACTCAGAAACAAGATGTGATGTACAACCTCTTTGACTGGCCCACTCACAAGGAGGCTCAGCTTGTGGTCCTGGCCATTGCCAATACAATGGATCTGCCAGAACGGATCATGATGAACCGGGTGTCAAGCCGACTGGTAGGTCCTAAGGCAGTTCTTAAGCTATGCTTACAGGTCCATAAGCTGGGCTGAGGAGTTCTATAAAAATTAAACACAGGAAACTAAAATAAATGGAAACAGTAAGAAATGTAACTGCTGAAATGTTTATAGTTCCTATGTTGGAAGGCATATGTCACCATTGCATGATTTTTTGCAAATATCACAATTTCTTGGTGTTCTGCTACCTGTGCATTTTTAAACTGCATAGAACCCTGGAAATTTAATTATTTTAAAATATATTTAAACACTTAGCCACTGCCAGACAGCATTAGATGCCTACAGTATAGCAGTGATCAAGGCAGATGTGGTTTCTGGTTAAATGACCCTTGCAGGTCAGCAGGAAGCACAAACATTTAATAAATAATTATAAGCATGATAAGTGAAGCCACAGGCTATAGCAATGCATATTGTAGGTCCTAAGGTCCTCCCACCCACTTTAATTAGAGCACCTTGGCTTCTGTCTACTTCTTAACGATTCTGATAAAATGAAAGGTTCTTAAACTAAACAGAAGAATAGCTTGAAAACGACTGCCTTATGGGATACCACTGGCCATTATTGGCAAGGAAAGGACCTTAAAGTGTGAGAATCTTGGGAAGAAATGTTGTATAAATTGTTTTATGGGACTCTGAAATTGGGTTTGGGGAACTGATGGTTGCTTTCTACCTGAACTGTCAGAGTGGGCAATCAATGAACTTGTTCCTCTGTCATCTTGATCTCCCCAGGGTCTCACCAGGATGTCCTTCCAGCCCTATACTCACAGCCAGCTGCAACAGATCTTAGTGTCTCGGCTCAAACATTTAAAGGCCTTTGAGGATGACGCCATCCAGTTGGTATCCAGGAAGGTAAGTCGCTTCTGGGGAGCTCCGAGCTGCACCTACAGACTATTTGGCATGTCTTTGTCAGCACCTGTGGGTATAAGGCCCTGCACTGGGTGCTCTGGGGATGAAGAGCTGTTTAGGAAGTCCTGTAAAAACAAATACCAAAAAGTAGAACCGAAACTCTGAAAAATTCCTTAACCTTCTCATTGTATACTTGTATTGTATAAAAGGCCATGAGTGTGGTGGGCTTAAAACTCCCTGAGCCTCAATTTTCTTCTCTAAAGAATGGGAATAATAATCGCCACCTCGTAGGGCATTGTAAGAATTAAATGAGATCATGTCAGGGAGCGAATGTGGCTCAAGTGGTTGCATATCTGCTTCCCATGTACGAGGTCCTGGGTTTAATCCCCAGTACCGCCTTAAAAAAAAAAAATCATGTCTCTGATGTGCCTAGCAAGGTACCCATTCCATGTAGGTATGGGGTATTGGATACTTGCATCCTCCAAGCTCCCCAGGAGAATGCTGAGTGAGATTCTACCACAGACTAGTTTGGAGGCTGCTGAGGAACAGAGTGGGTTATATATCTGCCTCAAGATGAAAGAAAAAGCAAGCAGACCTCTATGAGTATTCCAGCACTTAGAAGAATTATAAACTTATTTCTAGTTTCTTTTGCCCAAAATGGATCTAAATTCACCTGCTCTGAGCTGAATGTTGTATTAGGTATGGGGGTTGGAGGTGAGCTTTGCTTTCTAGGAGACATGTCCTAGGAGAGAGATGTTTAGAGTTACCATCCAACACAAATTCTAAGAGTTCTTTTTTTCTCAGAATGATCCTTTTTATGCTATCCTATTTATTTAAGGTTATCTCTTCTCCCTATTCTTTTGAGGTGCTTTTGTCTGTCTGGTTTTGGTCTAAAATCTTGCATTGTTATTGATGTTCCTCGGATGTCTTGGTTGTCTGCTCAGGTGTAAGGGTGGAGATTAAAAAGCTGGCTGGGAACCCTGAGAATTCGTGTGGGGCTTGTCCACTGTGAGATTCACTGTTGTAGTATCTTTTGTTCTTTCCCATTGGGATAGTCAGGTTTTCCAGAGAAGACCTTCCATGTCCTGCTGGGAGGGCCCTGCTCTGGGAGTGGGGGCCATGGGCTGGTGGCAGGGAGGGTGGGTCTTCACATTCAATGTGCATATAGTCAATTAACCATCTCCTTGGTAAGGGACAGCTCCTCCCCTGCAAAAGTTCCTAGTGTCACCTAGTCCAAAGACTTTGCTTATCCTCACCTGAGTCTAAATCTCTGGTCTCCTGCCAGGGAAGGAGATGGATACTCTCTTGGTCAAAGGGTTTCATGAGAACAGTACAAATTACCAAGGCCCAGATTTCTCACAGAGCCCTGCACCTTCCCTCAGCAGCCCTAATGATCAACTATGACAGCATGAATTAGGGAAGGGATTTAGGGTAAGGGTCAGCAAACTTGGCCTGTGAAGGGTCAGGTCATAAATATTTTAGGCTTTGTGGGTCTTAAGTGTCTCTGTTGCAACTCCTGGACTTTGCCTGTGCATTGCCAAAGCAGCCATAGAGATTATGTAAACTAATGAGCTTAACCAATAAAACTTCATTTACACAGACAGTGGAGTGAAGTTTGTTGGTCTCAGGTATTAGTTTCTTGACAACTTTCAACCTAAGTCAACCAACTTGCAGAATTGAATTGCTCTTTAGTCTTCTGCTGTTGCTTCCCTTCCCTTCCCTTCCTTTGAGGGTTCTTAATCTTTTTAAAAATTTTTTTAATTTACTTATTTACTTTTTAAATCCCCCTGAAATGGCTCCCTCATCTGTCTGCTCGTTTTCTCTTGGAGGCACCAGGAACTGAACCCGGGACCTCCCACATGGGAAGCTAGTGCCTGAGCCACATCTGCTCCCAGCCGGCTGTAGCATCTGCTGGCTGCGGCGTTGCCCGTCTTCTTTAGGAGGCTCTGGAAACTGAACCCAGGACCTGCCATGTGGAAGTCGGGCACTCAACTGCTTGAGCCACATCCACTCCCTTAATCTTTTATTAACGTTTTAGAATGGATCAAAATTGGATGCCTGTGTTCAATCCTCTAATTTTATCCAAAACTCTTTCCAGTAATATCAGACCTTTGTTTTATTTCTTTACATGAAAAGAAAACATGGCTATTTTATATTCTGAATCTTATTGTGACTTCTGAATCCTTTGTGGGTCTAGTTCTGATAGCAACTGATTCTGCAGGTGCCATGCATATATGGTCTTGTTTCCCTGTTTTCATGTGTTGATTTTTTTTAAAAACTATATGTTCATTTTCCAGCATTTTATCTGTGGAAAATTAATGGAGGCCTGGTTGAAGGTGAATTCATTTAGAATTTTTTTTTTTTTTTTTTTTTTTTTTTTTTTTTTTTTTTTTTTTTTTTTTTTTTTTTTTTTTTTTTTTTTTTTTTTTTTTTTTTTTTTTTGCTTTTGTTTTTGATTCTTTAGTTACCTGGGGGTACTACCAACTGGGACCATTTTTTTTAATATATATTTTTTATTGAAGTATATCATTCATACATGACATGCATAAACAATAAGTGTATAGTAAAGATTGTGAACTTACAAAATAAACATACATAACATCATATGGGAGTCTCATACATCACCTCTCCACCAATACTT
>PVKH010042650.1:0-10800 GCA_004027955.1 Chaetophractus vellerosus | reverse complement strand
ATTTATTTGGGGTAGAAGCTTACAGTTACCAGGCCACAAAGCATAAATTTCTTCCCATACCAAAGTCCATGTCTTGGAGCAAGATGGCTGCCGACGTCTCCAGGGTTCAGGCTTCTGGATTCCTTTGTTCCCGGGGCTGCGTTTCTCTCCGGGCTTAGCTTCTGTTTCCTTCACGAGTTCAGCTGTAGACCATGAGGCTCGCTATGTGTCGCGTCTCTCCATAAGGCAGCTGTAGACTGTCGGGTGAACGGCTCACTCCAGCATCAGAACTGCTTCTCAAATCTGCTTCTCCAAATCTCTGGTTCTCTAAATCCTGCTTCTCTCAATCTGCTTTTCTCCATCTGCTTCTCTCCAATCTCTGCTGCCTCTTGTCTAGCCTTTTATACTTGAGACCACGCCCACCAAGGGGTGGGGCTCAACCTCTCACTGACCTGGCAGTTAACGCCCTACTTATAACTTAATCATGCCCAGATGAACAGATTAGTTTACAAACATAATCTAATCTATATTTTTGGAATTCATAATTAAATCAAACTCAAATCATTACACTCTGTTTCAAACTTATATTGCCATTACTTATCCTTTTACTTTAAACATGTTTTGTTGTGCACGTTTAATCTGAATTTAAGAAATTTTTCATTTTAGCTGCGGGTAAATGGTGAAAAATTAGAAGAACTATTATCTGAACGAGCTGTACAATTTCGGGCCATTCAACGACGGCTATTAACCAGGTTCAAAGATAAAACACCTGCCCCACTCCAACACCTGGACACCTTGCTTGATGGAACTTATAAGCAGGTCAGTATATCAATATTTTCCCATTACTGAGTATAATTTTTCCTCACCTTAGAGTCAGGTACCGAAATACGAAGATAAGATATTTCTTTCCTGTGCAGAATGGAACAGTGAACAGAACACAGTCTTTGCAGTGAGAAAAACCCGTGTTCAAAATCAATCTTACCACTTTCTGACTATATACCCTTGGGTAAATTCTATAAGATCCATCAATTTCCACATTTTACCTCCCAGAGTTATTGTGAGGCTTTTTGGTCAGTGTGTACAGAAACTAGCACAGTGCTAAGCACATAGTAGGTGCTTGATAAATAGTAGACATTATGATTAATGTTATTATTAGACAATTCTTAATGCATCCCCCAATTATAATAATGGTCTTATTGAATAAGACAATTATTCAATAACTGACTTACACTTCTAGTGTTAATGTCAGTTGATATTTTGATATAGAATTCTTTAAGCAGCCCTTTGTCCTAGTTCAAAAAGAGTGTTCTCTTCCTCTTCCTGACTCTTCTTACACCCATGGCTTATCGTTTTCATGGCTAGGGTGATCTGGGTTTCACTTATTTTAAGGTATTTTGCCTCCAAAAACGATTCCAACTATCTCTGACTTGAAATAATAATTAAAAAAAATTAAATTTCATGGATAAGTTCTCTGCTAGTTCCACTATAATGAACTCTTCTCTGTATGACTGTATTATGTCTTCGCATATTTCTATACAATATCATTAATCCCGTTAGGATCAGTATTGGTGGTGTGAATATTCTGTTCATTTTTAAATAGAGGTAATAGTATATTCACATGCGGTTTTAACAAATAATACAGAGAGATCTTGTTTACTCTTTACTTACTTTCCTGCAAATGGTAACATTTTGTAAAACTGTAACACAACTAGGATATTAGCCTTGGTACAGTCCACAGATCTTATTCACATTTCCCACCATTTTGTATTCAGTTATATGTGTGGTGGTATTAATTTCTATATAGTTTTATCACATGTGTAGGTTCAAGTATCCACAACCACAGCCAAGATACTGAACACTTCCATCACCACAAGGCTCCCTTGTGTGGCTCTTTTATTATCACATCCCTCTCCCGCCAGTCCTCACCACCCCATTCTGTTGATTTCAAAAAGACAAATCAGATATCTTTTTTTTTTTAGAGTTGGTTTTCCTTGAGGAAGAAAAAGCAGCTTTACTGTGCTTAGATTGACAATACATTTGCTTCTTGCAGTTTTCATGGTTATTTGAATATGAGGAACAATTTGAGAAATGGTATGTAGCAGCAGAGTAGTGTTGGAAAGAGATCTCAGCCCTGTTACTTATTATCTGTGTGACTTTCAGCAATTCCCTTCCCCTCTCAGAACTTCTGTTTCTTTCCATAAAATGGGCTTAATTCTCTCCATGTTGTTACAAAGATTATATTCCATAATGTGTGTAGAATGCATGGTAAATTGTTCTACAAATACAGACTACCAATTTGTATGTGTGTGTATATATGTGTGTGCTAGAGTAATTATATGACTCCTAGGTCAGTAGGGAATAATGCCCTTTCTGTTTCACACCTCTTTCCTTCCCCCTTCCCCCTCCTCCCGTCCCTTGTATTTCTTTGATCCCTTGTCTAGTCTCATTCTTAGGCCTACTAATTATACCTGTGTGCAAAGCTGATAGCCTTTGCGGCTGAATGGATGCAGAACCCTATCTTTAATGATGTTGTATCTTTTTATAGACACAATGGCAAAAGGGTGTTTAAAGGGTTTGGATGAAAATGCTTGATTTAATGCTTTCCAAATTTTCTAAATAGTAAGACTTCTTTGTCTTTTATGCATTAATGTGCTGGGTTTTTGTTGTTGTTTTGTTTTTGTTTTTGTTTTTGCCTAATCTCAGGGTTGGAATTTTTCATGATTTGTAATGTTACAGACAAGATAATCAAAACCATGGCTTTCACTTGAATGTATATTTTTAAATCCCCATTTTTCAGATTTAAAAAAACTAAGCTTTTGAAGAAAACTCATGAATACTATAAGGAATTTGACCTAGTTTTAATGTAACTTACTATTCCGTTTTATTATCTATATTAATACTAAATTATAATAGAAAGATGATTGTTCAGTTAGCTTCTCCAGCAATAAGCCTATTTTAATTTTTCTCTTAGTTTTTAATGACATGGCTAATACATGAATATAATTTCTCTAAAATAATGACAACATTATGCAAAATGTTAAATTCCTATCTTATCCCTAACATCTCTTCAGAAGTGTAAACACTCTTATCTGTTTTCTAAGTCTTTCCAGACCTTTTTTTTTACATTTAGAAATGAAATATTGTCTTGTAAAGTTAGTAAAACAACCCATAAATAGTATCAGACTCTATTTATTAGTCTACCTTCTTTTTCTTCTGTGTGTACTGGAGCTCTTTCCATGTTAATGTTTAGATCTATTTCTATCTATATAATTGTTGTAGAGTATTCCATAATAGAGACATTCTCTAGAATGAACAGATCACAGTTTATTAAAGGAAAAATCTTAATAGTTATTATATTGTGTGTAATACTGAGGAAAAATTCTTTTTAGGCAACTCTTCCATGCCCCAACAGGCATGTCACATATCTGCCCCCTCTCCGGCCCCATATCACATACCTTCTTCTGTTTAGTGTGTTTTTCTTATGTCATTGTACTTTGTGTGAGTAGGGGGCATGATTTGATTGGTGGATTAGCCAAGCCTCCCAATAAACAAGCTCTGCTAGAGCCTTATCTTACTCTCCATGACTTTGCTCCATCACATGACTGTTACTAGATTTTTAAAGAATTTTCCTATTGCACCAATTTAAAATTAAATCTGGCTCTTTCTGCTTAGAGGAGCCCACACCAAATCTTGGTGTATATTTCCATCTTTCTCTCCCATTTCTCAGCAAGCTCTGTTCTTTCCCCCCATTTCCCAAATAAATTCTTTTTACTGGCCTAACTTAAAAAAAAAAATTAGATCTATTTCCTATTCGGAGCCTTCTTTTCTCCTGTTCGGGGAGCTTTTAATTTTTCTCTCAGTCCTTCTGTGTATCTTAGCGCCACTTTAATTCCAATAGGAGTAGTGAAATAAGCACTCTGAAAGCGGTGAAAGATTTATATTCTGTCTCACTTGTTCCATTGCATCTAGAAGATGCTGTGTTGTCACCGCTTAAGGAAGCAATGTTTTTGGCTTATGTGAGAATAAAGGAGAAACAAGTATCCTCCTAAAACTAGAATAAACTCTATGAGGGCAGGAACTTTTTAAAAATTTTATCTTATTCACCTCTGTCAGTGTATTCTCAGCACTTTAATACATTTCTTGGCACACAGTAGGTACTTCTTAATGAATAATTTTTCTTGTAATGAATACTCTATGTCCACTAAGATAATTTCTTGAAATTATGCCTTTAACAAGGGGACCACTACAAACAACAAAGCATCAGAGAATTATTTCAGTCTGGGCTCATGAATCAGTGGGATGATTTATTCTAAAGTGCTCAAAACCTACTACAGAATGGAAAATTTCTTCTCTCTTCCTAAATAACATAGCTGGAGGACTTAGTTAAACTGTCATAACAAGTACAGTTTTACAGCTGAAAATTCTTGGCTGAGAAAATCTTCTCTGTTCTTTTTTTTTTTTTTTCTGGGTAAGTGTGTTTGTGCTGAGGTAAAATATGGAGCACTCATCCATTGTATTATCTGTATGCAGATAGGACATTGCTGGGGTTGGAGTCTATCATATTCTAGGTAGCTTGAGAATTAGTTGGATTTTCAGAATTAATATATGTCCACAAGCATGAAAAGTTTAGATTATCTTCATTTCCTTCTTGCATATTGTTGAGAGCTTCATCTTGGTAGGCCAGATTCTTTCATAAACACCCTTTGAGCAGCTAGGATAGGGTATAGAAATCTAGGACAGGAGGGAGTTTGGGGTCTCATGGGTGCTAGATGTTCTAGGAACTGCCATAAATTCCAATAAAGTCCTTATAACACCCTGAAAGTAAAGCCCAAGGCCCTTCATGTACATAGCATTGCTGAGTTTATATGGTGTGCACTTACTTATGCAATGGAGTTAGTGGATGGGACATTGATAGGATGTAGGTCAGAGTATGGCTTACTAGCTTTCCACTCAGTAGCACTAGCTGTTGTTATTATTTAGACACTGTGACAGTTTGAAGCTGGGTGGATCTCAGATTATGATGTTCTTAAAGCTAACCCATTCCTGTGGATATAAAACATATTATAGATGGGACCTTTTGTTTCGATTCAATTAAGTGACCTTCCTTTTGATGAGATCACCTCAGTAGGGCATGACCCAAGGTGGGTCTTAATCCTCTTACTGGAGTCCTTTAAAGAGGCATAGATAGTGGGGGGTGGGTGGGGGGCACAGTGACAGAGAGAAGCCACTGTTGAAATCAACAAACCTGGGAGAGAGAAAAGCCACATTGGAGCAGCCTGGAGCTGAGGGAAGAAATGAGCCCACGTTGCCGTTGTGCCTTGCCATTTGCCTGATCGCCTATAGCTGACTTCAGGGAGAAAATGAGCCTGGAGAAGGCAGAGACCAGCAGAGTTACCATTGTCATGTGGCAGGAGTCCAGGATTGCCAGCAGCTGACTTTGGGAAGAGAGCTTTGCTGGTGTCTTAATTTGGACATTTTCCCCAGCTTTGGAACTGTAAGCTTTTAACCTAATAAATCCCACTGTAAAATTCAACTCATTTCTGCTATGTTGCATTGGAAGCCTTTAGCAAACCAAAACAGACACCAAAAGGCCAGTTTACCAGGTATAGAGGTAGATAAGGCCAGGATGGGCAATATATATGTGCGCTTGGTGGTTAGCAGTAACTTCGGGTATTACCAGCTTACACCATGGAAGTGGGCCTCTGATCTCTGAATGACCTGAGATTTAGGTGCCAACAAGAACCTATTTGAGAAAGACACTGCTTCTAAGGTTGCATAAGAGAGCCAACTCTGCTTCCTTTAAATAAATGCTAATAAATATGCTAGCGTTTGAAGTGGCATATTTGATGTATTATAGTGTAATGATTAGAACTCTTGTCTAGAGTCAGATTGCCTATGATCCAGACCTGGCTTTGACACTGGCTAACTATGTGACTTTGGACAATCTACTTAGGTGAACAAGATACTCAAGCAGACAAACAGGAGACACAGCCCTCTCCAAGCCTCAGTGTCCCCCTCTATAGGATACGGATAATAATGATGCATTTTGCATGGGGTTTTTGTGAGGATTAGATGTCATAAACATATAAATTGTTTAGTGCTTGGCCCACATAAACTATTAACAAATTTTAACTACAATTCTCTGAAATATTCTTCATCTTTATTTGCCTAATAAGTTATGTCATGTCAAAGTGGTCCTATTAATTGATCAGATAAAAGATTTTATAATAATACATCATCTCTCTGATGATCAGGTAACCTTACAAATTTGGATCTCAGCTAAGAACTAGAAAAATCCTGTATCCTGAAGCATATCCCCCAAACTCCTTTAGCTCATTGTCTTGGATGTTGTTTTGTTTCAGAGAGGGGACTAACAGAGAAGGGGAATGAGAACCTTGACCTCAAGGTTCATCTTACTAGAATTCCTGATTATTTCGTTTAGATATATTCCTAGGAAAAAAATTACTCAATTAAAAAAAATATATATGTATATACTTCCAGAAATGTAACAAATTATATATCCACCAGCAGTATATGACAATATCTTTCTAGGTCTTATTACTTAATTTTAATCTTCATAACTTTTAACCAAAAAAATAATTTTATGGTTGTTTTATTCTTTATTTTTTTGCTTGCCAGTGAGGTTGAACATTTTCACATGTTAATTAGCCATTTGTATTTCTTTTGTGATATACGAATGTATGCCTACTGTTTAATATTCTATCGAGTTGTTCATCTTTTTCTTATTATTTTGTATATGTTAGGAATGGTAATCTTTTCTCATGTATAAAAATACTTTGTATATAGGGATACAGTCTGTCATCATATGTAAAAGTTTTACCAATTTGTCAATTTCCTTTTATTTTTATTTATATTGTTTTTGGCATAGAATTTAAAAAATATTCACATAGTAAAAATCTATCAATCTTTTTCCTTTAGGTATCTCTGCCTAAAAAAGCCTTCCCCATGCCAAGAGTATATGAGTATAGACCTATAATTTATTCTAACATTTTTATGTTATCATTTTTATATATGCTTTTTAAACTCATCTGGAGTTTATTATGCAATTTAGTGAGAATCTAATCTCCCTGCCAAAAATGATGCTAGATGTCCCAGGCCCTACTTATTGCATAATCCATTCTTTCGGTACTGACCTAAAATGTTACCTGTATCATTTAACTATTTTGCTGTGTAGCAAGCCATAGCAAAACTTAGTTGCTTAGAACAACAACCGTTCATTATTGCACATAATCAATTGGATCGACTGGGCAGTTCTGCTGATAGGGAGTGTGTTTGGCTGATCTTGGTTGGGCTCTCTCATGTGTCTGGTCTGCTGGCAACTCAGCCAGGGACTGAATTGGCCTGGGATGGACTCACATATATTTATAGCATTTGTCTTGCAGTTAGCTAGGGATGATGTGATCCAGCAGGCAAGCCTGGGCTTGTTCACATGGTGTTTATAAGCCTTTGCTTTTGTCATCCTTCTAATGTCCCATTGGCTTTGACCAGCCCAGATTAAAGGGGTGGGGAAATAGATTTTGCCTTTTTATTGGAGGAGTGGAAAAATGTAGGCATTCTTTACAATCATACCTTATACCATTTAACATATACTAAATTTGCGAAGAGTTTCAAGTAAAAACATTTTTTCTAAACTCTAATCCTTGAACTTAGGTTTTCTGTACTTACAGAAATCTTTTCTTCTACACTTTTCACTTTCAAACCTCAATTTTTGTTGCCATTAAAATCTTATTTTACAGTCACAATCAGTTGCAGTCTATTGACTCTGACGATAATTTGTCTTATAATTAATTAAGGAGTTGTTTAAGGCAGACAGAGCATCTGTGCTTTTTTCAGGCTGGTGAGCCTGCCTAAATAATCACTCTTGTGCTTACTTATAGTCAGTTGTTTTAGGAATGGAACCTGTTATTTAATCTCTTTGTAGATCCATTGCTTAGTTCTTTAAAGGGCTGGCCTCCTGGGCATGTGACCTGTGCAGTCACACAAAGCCCCATGCTTGATCAATGGCAGTCATCTTGAAATTCTTAATAATTTTTGAACAAGGGACTCACATTTTCATTTTTCACAGGGCCCTTCAGTTTATGTAGCTGGTCCTGGACATGTCAGGATACCAGCTAATTTCTGATTAATAGAACAAAACAATTGGAAGACACAGGGCTCAAATACAGAACAGCTTTATTACTACTACCTTAATACCATCCCAAAAGATGAGGAAAAGTGAATTCAATGGGCATCAATGAGGGCTCCTCTGGATAGCTCAAGGGCTTTTTTTTTTCTGGGAAAGGCATTTTACTTAATTGCAATGACATAGCCCTCCATAAAGAGTTACCTTATTAGGAATATCATCCTGCTATCAGCCCTTCCTAGACCTGTTCTAGGTGGCAGCTTCTTTTAAGACCGCCAGCAAAGGGGGCTGTTGGCTTCAAGATGTACCAGTGATATCTATGAAGTTTTTTTCTTGTTTTGTTTTTAGGAGGTACCAGGGATTGAACCTGGGACCTTGTACATGGGAAGCAGGCACTCAACCACTGAGCTACACCTGCTCCCCATGTCTATGAGTTTTGATGCACAAAAGGGTCAGCCAGCCACTTTGCTTCTATTTACAACTACAAGTCTTTTTCATATCCTACTTCTTTGATTGGGTCGGAACCCCAAACTCCACATCAGCATTTTATTCTCCCTAGCATACCTTTCTTACATAGTATCTTGTATCATATCACACTCCGCTAAGGGCATCTCTCAAGTCCATAGTGAACTCTGTGTATGGCTAAAGCGTGGAGAGGGGACTAGGACTGTGACTCAGGGAAAAGCAGTATCTGGCCTCCAGGGGATAAAAACTTTCCAGTTGTTTACCATAATTTCAATAACTGGTTTGTATTCTGGAATTTGGGGGGGAAATTCTTTCTTTTTGAAGAAGATTTCACCTTTACTTCTAGCTTTAGAAGCATAATGTGGAAAGAAAATAACTGTGTCAAGAATTCCTTCATAATTTTATCAAAGACTTGAACCTTTTTTTTTTCCCTTTCCCTGTTACATACCCCCCCCCCCCGCTCTGCTTGCTCTTGCTGTGTGTTCATTTCTTGCGTTCTTCTATGTCTGCTTTGTCTCCCCCCGTTGCCGCGACGCGCCGAGTCAGGTCACCGCGCAAGTGGCTTGCCCCTCTCGTGTGCGGCGCCCCGTTTGTGGTGGGCAGCTCTGCCCCGTTCGCGGCAGGTGGCTTTGCCCTGCCTGTGGCAGCTTTTTTGCCCTGCCCACGGAGGCACTGCCCCGCCCACGGCGGCTTGCCCTCTCAAAGCGGTCTGCCCGTTCAGAGAGGTCCCCGACAACCGAACCCGGGGCCTCCCATGTGGTGAATCGGCGCCCTATCCGCTGGGCTACAGCTGGCCCCCCTGAACCTTTTTTTTCAGCAGCTAGAAACCTGAATTTCCTCATTTTAAAAATTAGAACATACCTTCTCAATCACCTGAATGTGTTTTTGGAGTACATAAGAAAGGAGGTAAGAGAAGAGAAGGGAGTTTCATGTTTATTGGGCATCTTTTGAGTCTGAATAAATTTCATTCATTACTTCATTTTATACTCATAATCGTCTTGTGAAGGCAGCATTATTGTTCCTATTTTATGGACTCCACATGGGATTAAGAAACTTTCTCAGTGTACCATAGATATTAAGCCCCTAATTGAGTATATCATGTGGAATTTGAATTTTAATCATTTCCAGGTGAGACATAGATATCCTAGGTTTTCTTTAACAAAATTGTGGTCAGGTTGTAGAAAAAGGAGATGCACACAAACTATCTGTACATATTTATGATGCGTATATGTATATATTCATAATTATCTAATGTTTATTGTACATATGCCTATTAGAAAGGTAACAAGATTTTTTGAAGAGTTACCCAAAGACCGAATTTACATCTGAAACTTGAGTTTCAGAGGAAGAAGCTCCCATGTTAATTTAACTTATATGTAAGTTCAATTTCTTTGCCATTGAATGCTAATGCTTACTGCATTTGGCAGAAAAGCTTTGAAAAATAAGTTGTATTTCATGTTATAAAATTTTCATGTTCATTTGTTGGTTGAAGCAAGACTGATTGGTTGAGTACGTTGAGAGAGGGGAAATGAGACTTACCCTAACAGTTTGGCTTGTGTTTTGATACTTTTATGTGCTGGGATTTTTTTCTCCACTTTGAACACTAACCCTTTGTTGTAGCAGGGGGAAAATGTTTACTGATCTAAAAATTTAATTATGTTGGGTGACATATGTGTGAAGTAATGACTGATAGTCATTAATGTTTTAAAAAGGCACTTGGCCGATTTTTTTTCTCTTCTGCAAAATAGAGGCTGTATTAGGCATAATTTTAAACAGAGATCTTGTGGTTTGCAGTTTGCTATTTGTTACTTTTTCTGTACTTAAAACTTCCTTCCACTCTGTTTATTTGTATGGAATTGATATATAAAAAATCATTTTCAGTCACGCAGAAGTCTAAGAGCTTTTTGGTTCATGGCTTTTTAAATGAGTATGGTTTTGGCTGATATCACAAAAGAATATGTGATGAAACCATTTAGAGGTCCACACTTTTCATTGCCGTTGGCAAGTAAAAGCAATAAGCTGATATATCGAGAAGAGGCTGTCAGGGATGGGGTGGTGTTGCTGTTTTCCTTATAGCCATTTTAGAACTAAAACCAAATTTGCTCTTTGAATAAAGTAAAATAAACAGGTAAGAAGGGGGCAGCAGAAGTTTGCAGCCATATTTGAATGTTGATCATTCATATTCATGAGGGTGGTAAAAAAAAAAGAGTAGG